>NQII01000397.1:182121-219599 GCA_002778355.1 Clitarchus hookeri | reverse complement strand
GACAGCGCCGCACTAATACTCCTAATCCATCACATGTCAGTGTTAGTATATCTCTTTTTGCATTTCGTAAAATTTAATAACATCTTTTCATTTGATATAATATAGTCAAATGACTGAAATGAAAACCATTGTGCTTCATTATTAGTTGGTATATGATAATTAGCAATTATTTTGATATTAGCTTTATTTCCTTGTGCTCTATAATTGCATATTTTATTATTTTTGACACATTAGATATTGGTGATTATGCTCTAATAAATGGATAATATTTTCTATGTTATAAGCCTGTAAAATATTTTTTAAGGCTTTATTAACTGTAAAAGTTTTGTTAATTTCTCTATTTCTAGGATTACCAAATATATTAATGGAGAATCGTTATATATATTTTAAAGGTTTTTCATAACATTTATAGTCTTCATAAATACCAGCATTAGCGAAAGGTAAATAATTTATATTTTTGTGACAATTTTTTTTTCCTTTATAGCATTTACGAGATCTGTCTTTTTAAATTCTGTGTATTCTTAATATTTAAAGCTATAGCAATAGTATTCAATTGTTTTATGTTCAAATAATTAAGATTATTTTTATTCTTTTTTATCTCAGTCTGTATTGCAACTTCCATCTTACTTACTTTATTATCAAGTTGATTTATCACTTTAATTATATAATTTTTCTTTAACTTTTGCATAAACTTAATATTTGGAGTTTTAGCAATTGCTCTCAAATAGTTAACATTAATTTCACTCGGTTTTGGTGATTCCATTTTTTATCTCTATATGTATTTTATAAAGTTTTAATAAGAAAATTAATTTTCAATTTTTTAAGAAAATGTATTTTTTGTGGAGTAATATTAGAAATAATTTAATCACTTCTCTTATCTGATACAATTGGTATACTATGTTCTTTGTTTTATTTCTTTTTTTGTGTTATGTTTCTCATATATCTGTTTATACATATTCTACAAATATAATAGTGTCCTATCTCTTGTGTATAGAGGTGGAGTAAAAAAGTTTTTATCTTTAGTTTGTTGACAATGTATAAATGTTTTTCTTATATATTATTTAAGCATGTTTCTACATTTTTTGGTTTCTTTCTGTTTTTTAAAGATATGATTTACCAACATATTTGCCAGTTTCATCACAAAGAATTTTTTCTTACTGTTTTTTGCGTAATTGTTAATTGAAACATGTTTTACAAGTATTAATATGTTTATGATTGATTATTTATGTGAGTGAAACTAATTGATATCTTTTTATTCGCCACATTTTTTACACTTTTTAATTATAATGTTATCCTTTCTATAAATTTACTAATAATAATGCTAATTGAAAATAGATTTATACAAATGGATCCAATGCACAGCAAGTTGAAAACACAGTTGAGTTTATAAAAGTACATGATATGGAATAAAATATAAAATATAAAACATAAAATTTTTAAATTACTAAAAGAAATTATAGTAAAAAAATTCTTGTGTTTTAGAATATAGTTTTAAAATTTTGCCTGATAGATATGTTAAACTTATTGAAAATAACGATTTAAAAATTATGAATGAAAAAGGTTATTATCTTATTTATAAAGGTTTAAAAAAAGTAAAAATTTCCAAAGAATACATGATATTAAAATTTAGTTGGTCTAATAATAATTTCCTTTTTTATTCATTATAGAATTTCATAAAATCGTTAGCAAATCTTTAATTTGATTTAAACGGCGTGTTTAATAAACCCTTTATATATTTATATATTTGAATTCATATATGGAGTGTATATGGAAACAATGGTAAAGAAAAAATTTATAAGTTTATTTTTAACATGATATAACATTTCTTTCTGATCGAAATTTTAGTAATATTTATATTTAATATTATTTTTAGTTACCTCTGTAGTGTAAGTCAGACACAGTCAAATAAATTTCAGTTATTTGATATTATTATTAATTAATTAACCTATTAATATATTTGTCAGTTATCTATTCAATTATCTATTAAATTACAATATATTAAACTATTATTGTGGCACTTTTATTCAATTTTGTCCCACGTATTGTAATTGGCAATTATATTTATTCTTTCCCCATTGCCACTTGTTATCATTTTCACAAACTCTACAGTGATAGGAGAGATTATCCTTTGCGCTTTCATATTCACGGAATAATTTTAAAACTTCGATTTCTTTACATTTTGTGCATTATTTGTAGTATTGTTCTCCATTGAGGTCTTAATGTATTATACATATTTTTTTTAAAGAAAAATATTTTTCTTGATCTGAATTTAGTTTTAAATATGTCTATATAAGTTTTTCAGTATAATTGTAAAAATGTTGCAAATAAAAGGGATTTAATCAGTTTTTTAAGTAGAAGTTTAACAAATTTGGCAAAAAATAGGATCCAGTTTTATGATACTTTCCTTTACGAAAAAAAGGCTAAACCAGTATTTTTAGTATAATTTTTATAATTTTGCGAAAAAAGAATGGTCTAAACCAGTTTTTTTTAGTAGAATATTCAGAATTCTGTGGAAAATGTTATTGCACTTTGTGCCACTTTCCTTTTCGCAAAAAAAAAAAAAGTAAAGAGAGGAGAAGTTTGGCACAAGATTTCTTGGAATTTTGTGAACTTTTGTTATAAAGTAAATGAAAATTAAAACAATTTTTAAAGATTGTGTAATTTAATTGAAAAAATGTAATTATTGAAGAAATTTAATTTAAAATAGTAATTTTGGTTAATAATTTGCATAAGTATTATTATTTTATAAAATATGGTTTAGTTCTCATATGGGCAAATTGCATTTTGCTATATGGAAGTCATCTGAACACTGACCCAGATGTGGCCAACTGCACACAATAGTCAAGAGGCATCATGTGGGCCATGTGCATCTGCGAGTGTATTATGGAAGTGTGTTCGTGTACAAGTAAATTTGGCAAAGTGACTTTTGCTTCTTGGGCAACTAATGTTAAATTATACAAATGGCAACACTTGTCGGTTTAGCTAAAACTGTTGTTATTCTTTATAACATTCTTTCTCCTTCTACTACACATTTTGTTCCTCTCACTGACTATTCTACACTACATGGCTTTGCTATGCTATGTTTATTCTTAGAACTTGGCCGGATCAAAATACTTTACCTTTTACCACTGCTTTCTCCTAATTCTAATATATCATAGCTTACACGCCCCTCTGCAAGTGGGGAAGGATCTGGACTCTACAGGGACAATGCGAGGTTTTGCCAATATGTTTCCCCTTGGTTTACCAGCAAAGTTAAATACGAGAATATGTTGTAATTAAATATATCCAGATTTTACAGAAAATCAAGTATTACTTGATAAGACGAACTGACGATCCATTTCGCTGAGCAGCTGACTAAAGACTCTCTTATAAAAATTACTGATGGACATCTGATTGACCAATTTGACCCCATATATCTTGGCGAAGGGGCTTCTATAATGCATAGCGTGTGTCACTGTGTGTGCCTATCTAGCCAGATATTGTGCCTCCTTGGGTGATCGCGAATCATTATTGGTCATTGTGCATAACTTGCTGCATATTCCCAATGGATTACTATTCTGCAGTGCTCTTGAGCAGCACAGCAGAGAAGAAGGTACTAATAGCCATCTCCGCTGTCTTCAAGATGCGGGGCACACACAATGGCGATAATGAGCACTTCTAATGCGAGATTTGGTCGTCCAGTTGTTTGCGTATCCCGCCGGCAGTGTTTCGTCTGTCTGCTGATATATTAAGTTTGGCTGCTGTACCTCGAGCAATACCATGCCTTAGAGACGAATCGCTAGCTAGAGCATCATAGGCCGTCGTTACTAGCTTGCGAGTTTTTTTAACTGACACTTTGTACTGCCCAGTTATAATGAAAATCATAAATACCTTAACCCGCCAATGACTCTGGGTAGCATGCTCCTGTTGGATTTTTGAGTAAAAAATTGTTAAATTCTCTTTTTGATCTAATGACTACAACTGAGACATAAACAGTGACCCGATTATAGGTATTTATATTGTCCCATCTACAATAATCTAAGGGATTGAGTCTCGGTTCCTCACATTTCACTTAACTCCAGCATCTTTTCATCTGCTGCAATAGATTTTGGCACAGATATAAAACTAGATAACTCTTATATACCACAGGTGACCGAATAATTCCGTTTCAGACAATGTTGATATGTTTTCCATCTACTGCAACTGGACCTAGTGATTTTGTATCACTATACCATTGTGCATTTTCGTAATTTAAATACACTGTTAACGTTTCTTTTTTCGACACATGCATTCCAAAGGCAGAAGTTGTCTTCCCAAAAATCTTGAAAACATTGTTGGGAATAATTTTTCACATTTATATAATTAAATTGTATTGCATTTATCTGGACAATTTTGCATGCTGCGTAGTTTTCTTCAAATATTCTTCCAAATTGCTAGTACTTCTAAATTATCTAAACCAATAAATGTTCTCTACTACCAATCTAACCATTCCACACTCAAACACTGCCAGAATTATGCATTATATTCCTAACTGGTACAAGTTCCCACACTATTATATACTTGCCTCCCGCATCTTATTCCACTTCACATAAAATTTTATTTTTTTAAGCAATTTACCTTATACAATCTTCTTGCATTAATACCTTTGCCATTCCTGAACTGATTTATCTACATTTTTCATATTATACATGGTCACTTTCCACTTTTTGCCAGCTTCATTCCTTCCCCATCCCAATATCAACCTCCACATTGCCACCACCGCCTTTTTAGTGCCTTTTTGTCATTCCCAAACTCCTTTAACTATGGGCTTCATAACTGGCTCATGGCCTATTCTACTTTACAAATTCTACAAAGACCCTATTACCTGACCTGCCACTACTATTCGATTTGCAAATACTAAACCATATTATCCGTGTTATTCATGTGAATCATATGTATTCATATCAAATTTATATTTGATAGCTTTCATATTTTTTATTTTACAACACTGGAGTTCGCAGTTGTGTAGTGGTCAGACCACTACCCTACCATCACAAAAAAACTGGCCTCAAAACTCCTAGTAGGTAAAGCCTGGTTTTGCGCGCATGTATAATGGCGCAAGCATTAAGACTGTGGTGATTTGTAAAATTATGCAATCAAAAAATGAACAATAAATTGTTTTCAATACATTATATGGTAATATCACATATTCATGTACACATAAATATTTACAAAACTGCGCCCACTAGCCATAAAACATTACAGAAGGCGCCCACTGGTCTATTTAAAATTTTCCACAATTAAAAAAAAGGAATACTATAAAAATTTCACAAAATTCAACGTCAGCCAGCTTAATTTGATAGTGGAAAAAATCCTTACCAAAGCCGACGTTGATCAAATACACAAACATTAAAAATATTAAATATAAACTAAGGACGATGCGGAGCAGGCCTATTTATTATGTTTGGTCCTATCAAAGCCGACGTCTATAAAACACGCATTAAAAATAACCATGTTACGCAAGTATATTAAAAAAATTATTAATATTTAATATAAGCGTATAACTGAAGGTACGTGACGTGGCACGAAAAAGAGAAAATATTTGGGCTGTGCCAACCAGTATAATACCGGGCGCACTTGACAACATCAGACAACGACTACAGCAGTATACGTAAGAATTCTGTGTTGCTCAAAATAATGCCAACAGCTCTGAAACCCGGTTATGTGGGAAGATAAGAACAAGACTGTCTACAGTAGCACACGAAGTTAAACCTAAATAAAATTTTGAATGATTACCAAATATAATTTAGACAATGACACCACTGTAAAACGTCTGCTCCTACTATTACTCTTTACTGCAATTATATCAAACAGCAAAATGGCAAGACAAACTGCTATCTCAAGCCACGAACAACTTTAAAAAAATCGTACGTCCGCAGAGCTAATCAAACATCCTTATTTAATTTCTAAAAGTGGAGAGCGATTACCAGGCGATGCAGTGCAGGCGAAATCATCAGCAGTATGCTTCGAAAGTCGTTGGAGAACAGAGAGCCTCTACAGAAGGGGTAAGGCTCTAGTATACTATCGTTCTAGCAGACGATGCGGCACTGCGCAAAAAACCGAGTGGGAGAAGGAGGCATCCGGGTAGGGAGCCAAGGAGGTAGTAAGGAATGGGAACCAAGCAATGAGAAAGAGTGCGTTGTAGTTCAGGAACACTAAAACGGAGCACTACCGACATAGGTAGCGCCACACTCGGCGCAATCTCCCCCTCTTAAACCGGTGCCATAGTCAAGGTCAAAAACTTTCTAAAGTTTCCAAACAGAAGAAAGCAGAACCACACTGAAGAAACACAAAGGCGAGTAGAAGTTCACGAAGAAAATGTTAAGAAGTAAACAAAAATCTTGAAATAGAAATTACATAACGACTCTTGAAGTGAGTCCAGCAATGGTCCAGTCGACCACACATCGATAAGTCCTCACAGTAACCAAGTCTCACATTATCTATGCAAATGAACGAACATCTTCAGCAGCATCCCCAGGGATATCATCTTCAGCGCCACCACACCAAAAGCAGCTAACAGGCATCGACGAAGATACGGCTCCAAGGCAGGCGCGACACTAACAGAGATGAAAGGTCGCAGCTGCAGAAGTGTCACTAAGGCGTCTGCAATCAAGATGTCGATGAGCTCATCATCGACGCTCGGGCGGAATAAGGGAAAAAAAGGCATGAGAAAAGGAAGCAACTCAATTCACTCAAAGGGAACAACCAGGGTTAGGAACACATACGCCCTTACAGAATTCAGTGACTCAGATTGAATTACAAAATGTAAAAGCACAACAATTCAAACAAGAAATATATTACACAAGAACAAACCGTGATGGATCAGCAAACTATGATCTTTGAATATATATTTTATATGGCTGACACGAGACTTCCTGAAGTCACGAATGCCTCGAGGTAGCATGATTATTATAGTAGTTGAATTCGGTGACGGCCAGTACCTCCAGCTGGTTCAGTGCTATATTAATTAATTTTTCCCGAAAACTTGGAAAAAGGTTCAGGGCGTTTCTCCTCCGGAAAATGTATTGTTTTAAACCTTAAAAATAGTGATATTTAGGTATACATTGCGGGGAAATCAATTCGTGTTCAATTGGTAAGAACTCTGAATTTTTTAGCATGAAAGTATAACCTTTAAATAAATCCCTTAAATTTTTGCCATTAAAACATTTTTCCACACCATTACATTAAATATTTTTTGTGCTATGATATTGGCAATAAAAACAGTTGTATTGTTTCTAATACTAAATTTTAACCTTCAATGGAACATAAACATTCAGCGTGAAAATTGAAATAGCCTCTCCATGGTTAAATTTGACGTCTATAAAAAGTAACTGAGATTTTTTAATGTCTTTTAAAATAATGTTTAAATGTAAAACTTGTATGTTTATGGTGTAATTACTGTACACAATTATTAAGTTGGCCTAAAAACATTTAAAATCATTAACTTACGTATTCATATTTATATTGGCGTAAAATGCTGTCCAAAATAACTTCTAAACGTGGACAAACTAGCTTCTTCTCGACACTCATATTAAGCACTCCCACCTGCCATCATTCCAGCAGCAGTTAGGAGACTTGCTGGCTAGATATGACGTCACAGTACACACTAACCAACCATCTCCATCCCAAATAAGCTATACGACATAGAGGAAATAGAATTCTAGTACAGGGTAGACACTCAATGTTATCCAATGGGCAGGTTGTTTTTTTGTTGCAATCGCTATAAGAAAACGCAAACTTGACAAACACAAAATGGAATTCGCTGCTCTTTTAAAATTTAATTTACCCGCATTTCATTTCACTTGTAATAATAGTAAATATTCATAACTTGTTTATACAAAACGCTTAGACATTTACTTGAATTTCAGAACATTTAGCGAACAGATTCTGTTGACAGTTGGTAATTTTGTTGTTTGCAAGCAAAGTGCAGCATACCTGCTGCTTTTTTATAGCTCTAGAAGCTAAAAAAATGTCTTTATTTTAGTTGCAATGTTTTCAGATTATTGCAGTTTAACATTACCGGTCCATCATTTTATATTTTAACCGACTTAATTCATTTCAACAAATTCTGAACTTTGTTGGGATGTTTCCATCGTGTGGTTTGCCTTAACATTTTCTATGTATTTGCGCTTTGTAAAATAACGTGGCATTGGCTTACGTAAAGAATAACATAAATAAATAATCACTAATACGTCATATCACAGAAGAGCAAAAATAGTTTCCAATTTTCGTGAGGCAAAACAGGTGCGGTAGTAGCATTGTTTGCAATTGAATTTTAAAAAATAATTCTAATGTAAGAATAATATTAACACTGCTCGCATTATTAAACATGAATAATGGAGTAAATTAATGATTTACTCACAAATTCATTACTTAACACACTTTCTGAAGATAAGCCATGCCATTTTTATGTCTGTCATGAATACTATTCTGATAGTCGTGAAATATACAACGTGTATGAAAGAGAGTTGACGTAATAAATAAAAGTAATGAACACATTTTCTTGCTTAATAAATTATATTTATAATTAAGACTTTTTTAAGTAAGCAAAGATTTAATCAAACATGTTATAATTCACTGTAAAAAAGTTGGTCTGTAAAGTTTTATTTAGCATATAGCGATTTGAAAATGTGTTCATCCGTGTCCTATTGATTGTCCACCCCCTGCTCTACAGTATGCACACAAAAACTCAAAAGTTTGATTTACTTACAGCTTACCTCATATTCGTAGCCTTGTTTCAGAAGATATTATGTTTGTATGGTACATGGAAGAGTCGGGTGATGTTTAGTTCTCATAGGACTTCATGTTTATACATTATTTATATTGCATTTGCACAATTTATATAATAGAACAAAAAAAATTAGTTATTCTTTTTTCTTGGAATTCAGATAAAATATTCACAGTATCGAATTCTATAGACATCGAAAAAAATACACAGTTAAAAAAATTATTAAAGTAAACGAGGAGAGGTAGATTTCAGCTTAGTTATTCAATCATGAATTTATTTTTACTGTACCCAAATTTTTTAACGTTACGAATACCAGAAGCCTAACTGTTTAGAGCTACACTGTTTAAATAAGTTTGAAATAAGTTGTTCTTTTTGAAAATTAAAACCACATTGCGACTTTTTATAATTACAAACTTTTCAATCACTCTGTTCTTGACGTCGGAAATATTTTTTATCTTTTATTTTTCTATTGATAGCATTGCCAATGAATTTAGGCGATCCTGACACATAGTGTTACTCAAAAATGTCTTTGCCCGTTTTAAAGCTGAAAAACAATGTTCCACTTCAGGATTTGTCATTGGTGTGGTAAGTTATATAAGAAATAGTTCAGTTACTCCCTATGTTGTTTATAAAAAAATCCAACAACTGTAAGTTGCTGTGAATTTGCCGAAAATCCTGTCTTTCATACAAAACAGAAAGTTATGCTTTCAGTCTTTTTTTGTTTCAAACAGGATAAGTTGTCACAGAAATATCTAATAGTTTATCAGGAAATCTAGATGAATAAGCATCAAAGTTTCCTCCATCTATCAATTCAGCCGCATCATAATGCTCCGAGTTTTTGAACCTGTATTTTGCGTGAGTGATTATTATGTCAAAAGCGTCTTTTACAGCCGTACTTAAATCTTCATGCTTACGCCGTTTAGGTGCCCTTTCAGTCATTTTGTCAACTTTAAGGTCACTCTAAATAGTTTCAGTGCTATCTTGCACACTTTGTACAGTTTGTAAAAAACATTCCACCCCATTTTTAATACTTAAAGAATCCACTTGACGAGACTGTACATAATGGAATAGAATGTCAACATGAGGAATGATTCTGTGAATAAAATGAGAGCCAGAAATTCCATTATTATATTTAAGAAAATGACTGAACCCACGGCCTTACAAACAGTTTCTTTGCTCTGGTCACTGTATAGTGTTTCAAAACACTCAATTAATGCATCCCTATTTTTATAGACCATATTTATGATTATAGACATAAAATTTCACCTTGTTTGAGATGCCCTTGGAAAACTACGTGCCACTTCCTCTTCTAATACAGGTAGTGGTTTGAGTGAATTATAAAACAAAAACTCGTATGCCCTCAATATTAGAGAAAAATACTTTGGCAGGTTTATTTTGTGAGGCACATTGACAAATTATCAGATTCAAATGATGTGTGTAGCAGTGTGTGACGTGGGCATTACTTAAAACATCTCATCTTGTACGCCATTTGTTTTCAGCACATGAATGTAGCCCAATCAAAACTTTCTGCTATAAGTTTATCCTTACTTTCACCTATTAACGGACATATTTATTTAAGGATGCATTCAGAAATAGCTTTTGCATCTTGTCCTTCTGGATTCAAAAACACCAAAATATATCATAAACTTTTGCACAATATTCATATCTTAAAACTAAAACAGTTTGAGTTCGACCCGAAATGTCGGTTGTATCATTGACGATGAGAGCGCCATATTTAACCGAATCAATTTCATGTTAAACTGCTTCCCGACAGACCTCCAAAATAAAATCCAGCAATTAATTTTTAATAGTGTTTGAAGTACCTTTAAATACATTACTACTTTCCATATGATTCTTTGTAGCAGAGTCTACAATACCGATTAAATAAATTAAACCCCTTAATATTCCCGGGTTATTTTATGTCTCCATTTCGTCCAGACCTTTAAGAGCCAGTTCAAAAGCACCGTAAAATCGTACAAAGCCAAAAATCTTAGATAAAATGTAATGACTTTTTCCTACTTGCTAATTATGGTTTTGTATTGACAAACAATAAGCAGTATCAAGCTGAGTTG
Organism: Clitarchus hookeri; assembly: GCA_002778355.1. Classification (NCBI taxonomy): domain Eukaryota; kingdom Metazoa; phylum Arthropoda; class Insecta; order Phasmatodea; family Phasmatidae; genus Clitarchus; species Clitarchus hookeri. Next base: position 208,781 of record NQII01000397.1, on the reverse strand, counting down.
CTATGTTAACCTTACCAATATCGGCCAGATTAAGTACATTTGTGATATGTGTTTTGTTTTCAGAGTGTCTTCTAATATATTATTTTAATTGCCCTAAGTCTTTAACACCCTTCGTACTCCACGAGGGTTCTCAATGGAACAATACACAAGGAAAACAAAACAGTGCATTTCTTACCGGACACCCGCAAATCCCCGATGTTTAATCGTAAATCTTCTTATTGAAATCTTGTTTGTTTTCTTCTTTTTAATACTTTTAGCATGTCATAAAATTAAGGTCGTGAACTGGTAGGCCTATTCGTCTTGTTTTTACGTTTCTCTGTGAATGTTTTTCGCACGAACTGTGTATCCAACATGTCACCCACTGAATTCATTATTGCTGTTCTACCTGCCATGACGCCACCTTTCCGAGCACTGCACGCCGTACCAACCTCTGCGTGGCAAGTTCCCGCAGGGCGGCATTTCGTAGGCGAGAAAACTTTCTTATTGGCAGAGAAGCAGTGTAACCACACATACCATACGGAAACATATTAGGGGCCGAGGACATGTTTTTCTCAGTGCAATTGCACCGATGCACTAAACAGCCAGCCGCCACTGGTTTGATTTAAACATTTTCGAATAACACATGTGCCAGAAAATGTTGATATTAATTTGGAGGTGATGTCCTTACTACTCTCTGCAAGTGTAAAATTCTTACAAAGGTCTAAATGCCCGACAGAATACAGAACAGAAACCCGAGATTTATCCTAGTGTATAGCTACCTCGCGCTTGCAATTTTCGAAATGCAATGCCACATCCTGAAGGAGGTGATTTTGGTCAGTGTCTGACAATGGGGAATCAGAGAAATGAGGGACACACCCAATATTTAAAGAAGGAAGGCTCAGGTCGCGCCCAAGGAATGGGAGAGGTGGAGGAGCTCCTGTTGACTTATGAAAAGAACTATTAAATATTAAGTTTATAATTTACAACTCCCAATCCCACAACAAGTGATTCTGAATATAAAATACTGTGAGACAGGCCTTGAGAATTTGGTTTGACCTTCCAAGCTCATTACAATTTTTGAAAGTAAGGAATAGAAGAAAAATGTTCAATGGCGTAACGAAAACACATATTCTTAAAAAGTGCAGACCAAAAATAGTAGCCTTTATCAGTACCTAGCTTGGCAGGCGCATCTAGAATTTTCCAAACCTGCTCACATATACACTTTGAAATGGATGTGACTGTTATGTTTTTTAAAGATACCAAGTTTGCAAATTTCGTAAAAGTATCGAACAATATCAATATATAAACATTCCCTTTCTTATAACATACAGGAGGACCAAAAATATTTAATTGAACTACATGCCAAGGGCAATCGGCATCATGCACTATAGTCTGAACAAAATTAATTTGATGAGCCTGCTTTCACCTTCGACAATCATCACAAGAACGAACATATTAAGACATCAGATTTCAATGTATGCAAAGTAATATTTAAAGAAATATTTTTAAAGTCTTATTTATGCCTGGACTACCTCCGTAAACTGAGAAATGAAATTATTTAATTATCAAGAGATGACTCTCTGGAGCCACTAACTATCCAGCTTGACAACTTTTACTGGTAAAATGTAACAGCCCATCCTTCTTTACATAGAGGTAATCCTCTCCCGCGGTAATGTCGGCCCTATTATGACTTCACCACACACCACCTTTCTGAGTGTCCTGCAATTTAACAAAACATTCTGGAAAACCTTGAATTATAGCCTAAGTTGGTGATTCACTTTCTGAAATTGCCTCAAAATCCCTTTTATCGTACATATGTGGCAGTGCATCAGAAACCCGGTTATCTGCTCCAAGAACATGATGAATTTTAAAGTGGAAATGAGGAAGACGAAGCACCCAATACTCCAAATTTCCTAATTGATAGGGGTAGTTAAACACCCAGCTCAATGCCTGATTATCCATGTACATGTCGCATCCATCATTATCGTGGTAAGGGGCGAATTTCTTTAACCCAAATAAACAAGCAAGAGTCTCCTTTTCGTACATTTCTAGTGACTGCTCCGGCTCCAACAAAGAACGACTAGCGAAAGCCACTGGGGTAATCTGACCATCCACTTACTGACCCAAAACTGCACCGAGGGCGATAGATGTCACATCGACCTGAACAACGAAATGCTTCGCAAAATCAGGAAGCCTCAATACTGGAGTTATGGTGATTCATTCTTTTATGGACTGAAAGGCACATTCCTGTTCAGTTCCCTATTCAAAATTAACGCCTTTCATTAAAAAAAAAAAAAAAAGGAGTTACCAACTCTGAGTATTTTTCTTTGAAATGGGAATAATAGAAAATAAGGCACAAAAACTGCTCAACATCCTTCAAATTACATGGTTGTGGTAAATTTAGAATCGGCCTAAAACTTTCCAGGTCAATAAGCAATTGTCCATTACAAAAAATTAACCGAAAAACGTGGCCTGCGGAAAACCCAAAACAATTCTATCAAGATTAGAATTTAAACCCACTTCACGAAAATTTTTCGATTTATATGCGAATGCTGAATATGTGACTCAAAATCTTCACTCTAAATAATATATTCTACATAATTAAAAACTAACATATATTTCAACTCTGCAAGAACATGATCTAAATCACGGGATGAAGCAATTGCCACAATTACCTCAACCAGCAAAATTACAACACCAATAGTTATCACAGGTCATGACCCAACTTAAGGAATTCGTACGTCCGTCGAGCTAATCACACATCCTTATTTAATTTCTACCTTGAATGTGGTGGGAGAACGGAGAGCTCCCACAGAACGGAGTAAGGCCGTAATATTCTATGGTTCTAGCAGACGACATGGTACTGCGCAAACATTGAGGAGTGGGAGTTGGAGGCATCAGGATAGAGAGCAAAGGAGGTACCAAGGAACGGGAACCGAACTATGAGAAAGAGTGCGTTGTAGTTTAGGAACACAAAAACGGAGCTCTGTCGACATAGGTGGCACCACAATCGGTGCAAGACATTTCTCCAAATAATGCATTACGTCACTGCTCCATAACTATGTCGCTTCCACTACATCAATTCTATAGAGCACGACTTTAATAGTCGTGCTCTATAGATTCTAAACAAAAATTTGCGTTCTCTCTCATTATACTTTGCTTCCTTTCCTCACTGCCTTTATGAGACCCCTTTGCTATTCCCAAATTCTTTAACATATGGTATTCATGCTTCTCATATACTCCAACCTCCTAGGACACCTACATTTTCATGGTTACTCTACATCATATCTTTCTTCTTGCTTCAATTTAATATGAATCTTTGGTGCCTTCAAAATATTTGTGCTATGATATTCACAGCATAATTGTCATATACCACAATCTTTATGGCTAATTCAATTTTATAAGAATTATTCTAAATCCAAAGCATCATTTTGCTTTCCTAGATAACTCGGCACATAGCTTCATACATGGATTTTATCATATCCTGCTTGGCATCAACTTGAATTACGACTTTACTGCCTCCATAATTCCTATTCTACATTTATGAGTTGTTCATTTATCAACTTGCTCCCTACTTGACATATACCCCATCTTCCTTGAACATGTATATTCCCATAGTAACTTTTCCTTCTCCCGCCTATCTCGTCCCCTTTTGTGACCCATTTTAAATTCGTGAACTATATATGTTGTGTTGCCAATTCTTGATACGAGGCATTTCCAGAAAGTAAGAGTACTAAATTTTTTTGTATAAAAAAAATTATTTAAACAAAATTACAGGATATTGTATGTATATATGTTACTTATTTTTCCACGTAGTCGCCTTCCCATTCTATGCAAGTTGTAAGCCATGGCACAAGCTTTTTGATGCCCTCCTCATAGAACTCTCCTGCCATCTCCTTCGTCCACTTCAAGACCAATTGTTTCACCTCCTCATCGGTTAGAAATTTTTTTTTCACCCATGTGAGTCTTCAGGAAGGTGAAAAGATGAAAATCTGAAGGTGCCAAGTCAGGGGAGTATGCAGGGTGGTTCAAAATGTCCCAACCAAACGAGTTCAAAAGCGCCTTGGTGACATTGGCCGTGTGCGGGTGGGCGTTGTCGTGCAACAAACACACTCCCTTCGTCAACATTCCCCTACGTTTGTTTTGAATTGCTCTCTTGAGTTTTTTAGGGTCTCACAGTATCGTGCTGTAGAAATCGTCTCCCCCTGAGGCTACAAAACGGTCAAAATGATCCCTTTTCGGTCCCAAAACACGGCTGCCATGATTTTTTGATCGAAATTGAGGTTTTGAATTTTTTGGCAGATGGAGAACCAGTGTCCCGCCACTGTGATGACTGTCTTTTTGTCTCAGGGGTTTAATGAGCCACCAATGTTTCATCATCAGTCACAATGGAGCTCAGAAAATCCTCACCTTCCAATTCAAATCGCTCAAGGAACTCGCGAGCACTAGCGACCCGATTAAATTTGTACTGCTATGTCAATTGTTTTGGGACCCATCTTGAGCACAATTTTCGATATCCCAGCGTTTCTGTAATTATTTCGTGTAACATAGATCTGGAAATTTGTGGAAACATCGCAGTCATTTCATCCACTGTCAATCGGCGGTCTTCACGAACAGTTTCCTCGATTTTTTTCACCCACTCATCGGTCACAATTGAAGGTCTTCCATTCCTTTCCTCGTCATGAATATTCATTCTTCCTTCATTAAACCCACGACACCACTTAAACACGTTCGTTTGGTTCATAGCACCTTCGCCATAAACAGTTTTGATCCGTGCAAAAATTTCAGTCGGCGTTTTTCCTTCCGCGAGAAGGAACCTTATGACAGCGCGCACCTCGAACTTGGAGGGATTTCTGATAAACATATTTCACAGAAACGGACACTACGAGGTGAGTTTTGCTACTGACGAGGGTCGCCGGTGCTCGTTGTGTTCAGGAGACCCCCCACTACCACTCAGTGTTGCCAACTGTTGAAAAAAACCATTCCCACAGCACGACAGCCCAACAGTACTCTTACTTTATGGACACGCCTCGTATGTACCACACCCTCCTTGATTACTTCAATTTTCAATATGGCTCTGCCCCCCTCTATCACACCCTCTCAAGGCAATTACTGCTTCCCCTTCAGGTGCTACTTTGCGAGAATTACAGTGATTCGGTTTCAAATTCTTTGCAACTTTTGAAAGCATTTCCTACTTGAAACTTTATTTGTTTTTCATGAACCCTGCCTGGCCTATTTTTGTGACAATTTTTCATCTTACTGATTTTCGCAGGCCAATCACCTGGTGAAGAAAATCTGTGTTACTAAATTATATAGCACATTTGGCAAGGCATTGTTTTCGATGCAGATTTTTCTCGTGAGTGTTGCTTAATAAGTTACATCAAAGAGAAAATGTCCTGTTTACTTACCACGAAGAATGTCGTATGAAAATTTGGAGGCAATCATTATGGGAATATAATTTCCTGATTTGTCGAGTTTCGTGGGAATCTTACATATCCAATATTAATAGCAAAATCACTATTGATGCAAACTGTTATGTTTTTAATATTTTATACTTGTGTCTAGGGACAATGGAAGGTTATACTATTATGAAAGAAGAACTGAAGTTAATTATGGAAACATAGCAGGTATTTAATTGAACTATTATGATATACATTAAACAAGAGTTATTGGCGAGGAAGGTCCTAGTGAGTTATAGTGTATGACTAACCTGAATGATACAGTCGCTGGAGGTTGAGTGTTGAGTCGAAAGGCGACGAGCGGTATGTCATGCTGCATCATGATGGCTTCATCTCAGCGTGGGTCCTTAGACAGACATTATTCTCTGTACTGATATCAATTTACAGCAATTGGGTAATCGGGTCTCCTGTGCCTCTGACCTTAAAGGTTGAACAGGAATAAATTACTGAGCAACAAACAGTACGCACAGTGCCCAGCACTAGTTATATTCAGCCACAAACCACATCAGTCGTTAGAGTAAGTCCATGCTGTTCACACCGGCCAGATCTTATCAAAGTATGTTGCCATGCTGGTGACAGCCTACATAGGCCTCAACCAAGGGGATGGCCGAAATAGGATAGTCATTCCCATAGTCACAACTAACAAACCAGGCACTCTGGGACGGCATACTCTGTACACTCCCTACACACCGGGATCTGCTACATTTTTTCTTCGAGTGCATTTTCGGCCCTCCCTGTCGCCTTACACCCATTACAGGTTGGTTGTCCGAACATCAGCTCAGCTCCAACCCGGCCACCCAGGGCCCCTTAGACAGACGGGATCCGTACAAAGTGTTGCAGTTTATGGTGGCGTGATTGCCCCGAATACTGTGCCTCTGGGAGGGGAGATCCGCTGGCACTTCGCTGATATGTTTTATATTATTGTTGTAATGTGTTTTGGATTCTTCACCTGGCCTGGATACATACGCGTCGCTGCAGTTCGCTAGACTTGTCTGCCTTTACACAATCATAACATAATGGCACTATAGAAAACTTTCAGGGTATATTCATCAAATCAACTTCAAAGAATTGATGGCAGTGTTAAGGCAGAATCACACATTCAGAGAGATAGAAAATAGTAAAAGTTCACACTATTTTCATAGCAAAATATACTAGAACTTATATTTACATAACCTAAACATGACATAATAAATTTCGACGTCTATATGGGGGAATGTGTATTCGGAAATTTATGTAACGTTTTAGGTTTTCATAGTTATTATTTTTCATGATATTATATTTCGCCTATCTTAACACTGCAAAGAATGTCTTATGCTCTGTTAGTTACAATGGTTTTAGAGACAAATTATAATTAATGCTGGGATTTAAAATTTTGAGTGTTTTTCTGTACATATGAATAAATGTAATGTATTTCTGAGAATAATAAAATATTATGAATTGATTGATTTTCTAGTAATAAAATGATCGAAATTATGTTTAAACTGTTCACATTTTTTCAGAAAGATCTTAATGTGAAAATTTAGCCAAATATTATTCATTTTAGGAAAAACAATTTAATACATACTCTTTCATGCGTGTGTTTTATTTCCATGAATTTTTTTTAACTACCATTGAGTATGTATGAATTCTGTAGCATTGCGGTAATTTTCTATATTAGAAAAAAATGCTTATTTTGTGTAAAATAATTAAAACTGGTCACAATTACTTAAATAATATTTATCATTCTACTAACTATCTTACAGTAATAAACATATCTCAGAATTGCTGGGGACTGTTCTTAGATCAGGTACAGATATACTGGAAAAATTTAATGTGTAGCGGTTATATGTGAAATAATAGGCTGTAATAATTTAAGCGAGGGCGATGATGTAGCAGTGAAGTGATCAGAGCAGAAAGATTTCCAAAGAACAGTGGGGAATAGTTTAGATGTTTTTGTCACCATGTGGATAATACGTCCTCTAACATTGTGACAAAATTGACGAATAAAATAATATCAATTATTCTTAAATAATTAATATTTTTGTTCTCAGTTACTAACCTGGCAAGTATCCTTTTCACCAAAATAGTCGCCAGCACAAATCTGTGATGAAATTATCCCATTATTTATTTTCTTCCTATTTACAGGTCCTTTGAATTTGAGTTTACAGATTTCCTTTTTCGCCAAGTTGAAATTAGCCTTCATTAGTCTTGTGCTTAGTTTTTCACTTGCTGCAATAATAAATCCTTGTTACTAAGGTTTTTAGATTTCAAATAACATTCTGTGGCATAGGTAAAAATCGTTCGAATATTCACGAAATTTCGTGTTGCTATAGTATAAAATTGCAATATTCAAAATTCTGACACCTTGGTTATTGTCCAACACTTCTTCTTGTAGTACATGTCCACTCATGATCTGGAAATATACAGAAAAACTAGAAATTTCCGAACAGCAAAATATATAATTAACTTTGGGTACACTCATTAATAAAATATTGTGTTTTTAAGTAACACAAATTACGCCAATTTGTGATGACCTAAAGAAAAGAGATAAAATTTTTCCCCCCGATTATCATTTAAGTTACTACCTTTGGGTCACATATATTTAGTTCCAGAAAAATAATAGGAATTACAATTTGATGACGCTTATTTCAAAAAAACCATACGTCTCTATCTACGTCCTTCAGTCAATGATTCTGAGAGTTTATGAATTAACTATGGGTAAGTGCACTTTGAGAAATTTTAAGGAAATATAAATATAAATGCCAAGAAAATTTAAAAAATTTCCAAAAAAATTATTCTTCAACAATGATACGTATTTATTTGAGGCTTCCAGATCTACATTAAGTATTTCAAATGGGAATGAATGTACTACCCATTTTCATTGAAAAAATTTTTTTCTCTTTTAAATGTGGAATAATGTATGCTTGTTTCATATTATAAATCTTGTCTAACATATGCAGAAAGCGTATATTTTAAGTACTTGTTCCCTTCCTGCAATGTAGGGAATATTGATGATACATTATGGCAGGCCTGGTTTGCGTCGGATGTTTTATACTATTTTCCCGCTCCTGTTTTATTAGCACAATGTAATCTACTGAAGATTAAAAACAACATGGTAAAAGAAAAAATAATAAGATCAATTACAGAAAGAATATAATAAAGAAGGCAACAATTGCAGGAGAAGGTTATATTAATTGGAAAGGAAATAAAGTTGCAGCAAGAAAGATAGGAGAAGATTGTAGATATGTTTAAGACAAAACCTCGAATTTCAAACTCATAATTTTACATCACATCATAAAATCCATGATAGTTATATTCAACAAGGTCTGCTATTTCACTATTGTCACAGGTGTCGACGTAAATGCTATGCGAAAACTTTAGAGGAACAGCTTATATCACTTCAGTAAATGGGAAAATATAGCACTAACAAGACGTTTAACTTCAGGGCTTAATAGAATGCCACGATGTGAAAAGGTCAGAAAAGCAGTATAATAGTTTGACTGGAACACCCAACTATGATGTTATGTGTAAGCGATAACATTCATTTCCATGTTACATTTTGTGTGGTTCTCAGCGAACTCAGGTATGTAAAGAAGGATATGTTACAATACATGGAATATCAGTGGATTGTGCACTTTATTAACACAAGCAAATTTTCCAAAATATATGCAGGGGAAACAACGGAGTGTCAATGCAGTATCAGGAGATTGTTGTGTAAAAATTAATTACTTCGTTAATTCACAATAATCAGAAAATTGTAAACCGTTTCTAGATACAAGACTTGACACCAAGAAGCTTCGTGTTCTAGAAGATAATTTGTCAGACAATAATGGTGGCCTGGACACTATAAAAAGGTATGTCTCTTATATGAGACAGCCAGAAGAGGCATTACTAAAAAAGAATGAAACACATTGAATACAAATCAGACACGGAAGGGAAGATTGCTTCATTGTATGTCGCTGGATTAGTCAAACACCCATTTTCCTTAAATATTACAATTATCTTCCAAACCAGGAGATGCCCAGTTCACAGTAAGTCAGTCCCGTCGACACCACTTCCCATCGCCAGACCGCCACTCCTTCTACTTTCCGACCTTTCAGTGTCTCCGCCTTCCAATTACCTTCACCTTTATTTTGATAGACCGACACACAATTCGTGTGTGTATTTTTCGACGAATCGCTGGAGGAAGTTAGATAGAGAACTGTACACACCACAAAACAAAGTTTAACCCGCTGTACGTTATCCTATTAAATTGCACCACGGAAAACGTAAAAACTTTCTTTTTTACCATTATAGCATTTGAAATGAATACACATTTACGTAACGCAAATCAGAAAACTTAAAATTTTTAAGAATTTTATTATTTACTCTCTTAGTAATAAATAAAAGGGGTATAAGGGGCGACATAATATCATTTGATTTTATTAATAATACTGATATCCAAATTTTAGTTATTCACAAAATTTAAGAAGAGCATATTTCTTAAAATTATCATAAATTAGGTCCTTAAAATTTAACTTAAATAAAATATATTGTTTTGTTTCAGCTTGAAACGATTTTATTAAAATGTTTTCCAGTCAAAGATTACCGCAATAACAAAAATTACATTATGAACGACAGTAAAACACTGGAGAGCCAAAAAATCTAGTATAGGCGTGCGTATGCAAACAACAGAGTTATGAAACCAATTAGAGTAACGCGATGCGGTCGGCAGCGCCTATATAAGACAACAGGAGTCTGGCAAAGTTGCAAGATCAGTTACTGGTGCTAAAATGGAAGGTTATTAAGATTTAAGTGAGTTTGAACGTGATGTTATAGTCGGCGCACGAAATATGGGACATAGCATCTCCGAGGTAGCGACAAAATTTGGATTGTCGCATACGACCATTTCACGAGTGTACCGTGAATATCGGAAATCCAGTTAAAACATTAAATCTTCGACATCGCTGCGGCCGGAAAAATATCGTGAACGAACGGAACAAACCACGACTGACGAGAATCATTAAACGTGACAGACATGCAACCCTTTCTCAAATTGGCGTAGATTTCAATACTGGGGCATCAACAAGTGCCAGCGTGCGAACTATTCAACTGACGATCATTGATATGGGCTTTCGGAGCCGAAGGCCCACTCGTGTACCGTTGTTGACTGCACGACACAAAGCTTTACACCTCGCCTGGGCCCGCCAACACCGCCATTGGACTGTTGATGACTGGAAACACGTTGCCTAGGCTGACGAGTCCCGTTTCCAATTGTATCGGGCGGATGGACGTATACGGGTATGGAGATATTCTCATTAACCTATGAACCCTAAATGTCAATAGGAGACTGTTCAAGCTGGTGGAGGCTCTGTCATGTTATGGGGCGTGTGCAGTTGGCGTGAATTGGGACCCCTGATACGTCTAGATACGACTGATAGGTGACAGATACGTTGGCATCCTGTCCGATCACCTGCACCCATTCATCTCCATTGCGCATTCCGATGGACGTGGACAATTCCAGCAGGACAATGCGACACCCCACACGTTGAGAGTTGCTACCGAGTGACTCCAGGAACACTCTTCGGACTTAATACACTTCCATTGGCCACCTAAATCACCAGACATAAACATTATTGAGCATATCTGGGATGCCTTGCAACATAATGTTCAGAAGAGATCTCCACCGCCTCGCACTCCTTTGTATTTGTGGACTGCTCCGCAGGATTCATGGTGTGAATTGCCTCCTGCATACCTTCAGGCATTAGTCGAGTCCATGTCATGTCTACTTGTGGCACTTCTGCGTGCTCGCGGGGGCCCTTCGCGATATTAGGCAGGTGTACTTTTTTTTGGCTCTTCAGTGTATGTTCTGTCCTATCATAACTATTCATATAGTTAATAACTTGATTATTGTTTAAAAAATTACGACATATAGTAGTTTAACCAACTTTTGCATGACAGTTAAAAATGTGTAAGAAATATGTTTTTTTTTCTCCTATACCAATATGTGAATTGATTAAAGTTATATTTACAAAACAATACTACCTGAAAAAAAATTATACTTTAAAACAAATAAATATTTTACACTATGAAATCTATCTTAAAATGTAAGCAAAATTAGGCTAACCCGTATTTGCTTAAGAAATATTATTTAGTGTTTGTAAATGTGAGCCCAGTTACACCAAAAACTCAAGCAATATAAGTATACTATAAGTGACACAAATATTACAAGATATTGAAATGTGTAAAACATGGTCTGGCACCTTAAACCACTAAACTTTAAACACACACTCACAAACTAAAGGCAGGAATGAAAAATTAAATTACACTTTCAAGCATTTGCTGTAAGAAAGGTTAAATAATGTACATTTAAATAAATTTAATCATAACAAACTTCGTAAACGCAGGTTCTTTAACGTCGAGGCCTTATGCGACCGAGCACATGTCGGTCTTTAAAAAAATTTATTCTTCTTAACATAACATAATGCAAGTGTTAAAGCGTGCGTCCGAGACAAAGACAGGACTTCAGTGAGTCTCAGGACTGAGCCCCATACGTCTACAGGGGAAGGAATTTATGCAAGGAAGCATACATCGCGGCAGACAAAGATTGGGCATGGCAGCCATTACCGTGATTGGGCTATGACTACCTCCCTCAGTGTACCTAAAGTTAACCTAAAACTAAGAAGATAAAGAGAAAGGGAAACAGGCATATTCACTGTAAAAACACTCTCGACAGTAAATAAATCAAAATTGTTACATGTGTTACTAGAAAATGCTACAGGAGAAAGATGGGCAGAAACCATGCTCTTTATTAGTGGTGGCTGAAAAACTAGTAGAGAGAGGGTGGTATTTCATTTGGTTCATTTGGTACGGGTGTTACCAGAGTGATGCATACACATCACTAACTGGGTAGTGGCGCAACTGCGCATTCCCCCTCTGCAACGAATTTAAAAGAACGTCCATAAAAATGTGTTTTTCAGAAAAATATTTAGTTAAGCGTATGTCATAACCAGATGAGACATCACCAATGTTATTTCTGTTACCTATATGTATTCACTAATAATTTTACTTTTATCACTACTACAATTTTGATTTTATTGCGGATAAACGCAGTGTTTATTTGGTAGGAATTTGGAGATCTAAAATAGGTAGTTTAATTCAGTTGAAATAAAAAACTGTCTAAATAATTCAGTTAAAGTATGCTTTGTGGTGTGACACTCTTCTAAAACCCAATCCTTTCTTTCCCTATTGTCTGTATACAAACATATCAATTCTATACATTTTTTGTGGTAGGTTGAAGACACAATAGACAGGGGAAGTATACTATAACATAGCACTCCTAAAATAAATTCTCTAGCATATGTAAAACACAGCATTGAAGTAATAAAATTACTTTTTAGTACTAACGTTACCTGATGCGGATGCCGTTCGGCGACTATGTTAAGAAAAGTCAGATTATTACACAATATTCCTATTTCGAAAAGAATGGGCGCCAGCTCATTGGGTGAGCACAAAGTCCCAGTTCTCAGGATCGTGGGCCGAACAACCACGTGGCTGTATCCCCTAACACACACCGTACAAATTCACAGGAAAACGTAATATATACCGGGGTATTCAGGTTAACCAGCATGCCTTTGTATTCCCTTTTCACCTTATAAATCAATAATGCCTCCTTCAGGCATCGATGACTTCCTGGATAGGGCCAGGGCCTGAAATACAACAATAAATGAGAACCCACAAATTTTGGTTAACTCAAGTAAATTGTATTGCCAAATAGTGTACACAGTTACATGCATACAATGCAAATTAATGTGGACCTGACTCACAATGCCTACCAGACGTCATTACTGCACAAAAAAAGCCAAAAATGGCGCTAAAATTTACAATAGTGGTTAAACCTTCGGAGTCGGTAAATTTAGCTGACGGAGGTGTGCTGCGAATACGGGGAAGACTGTTGGTAAACTAAATAGACGTTCCAATAAATTACGTTAACCTATTACTGTTAAGTGTTCAGAACAAAGTATGAAGGACCCCCGCGACGCGACACACATGCAGCACCTAAGACCAATGGAATCAGACTGCCAGGGGTAGTGCGGGCGAACCGCGTCCTCGCTGAGAGCTCGCACCATCCCGCTAGGTATCTTAGTTTACTGACCTCGTAACATAAACACGTAAAACATACAGACAATAGGACCCTTCAATGTTCGGGATGGACATCCCTTAGCTTGAGGAGAGTTCAGAGTTTTTTCTTAAGCACTAATTTAAATATAAAACATGATTATGTGGTGCCTTGCAGAGCAGATGGGAAATTTAGGTCTGTTAAGTTTTGGACCACTCTATGACCGGAACGGTCAGGTTGAAAGAAAGACTAATTATTTCCTACGTAACTAATTGGTTGATTAGTCACACAGTTATACTCGGAAAATTACATAGAACACTTCAAATACCCTAGCCTTGATACTGCACGTTGCNGGCCACTCTATGACCGGAACGGTCAGGTTGAAAGAAAGACTAATTATTTCCTACGTAACTAATTGGCTTGATTAGTCACACAGTTATACTCGGAAAATTACATAGAACACTTCAAATACCCTAGCCTTGATACTGCACGTTGCCTGCATTTATTCTGCGATTACTTCGCAATCCCCTAAGGACGAATTTCACGAACATTTGCCCATGGACGATAAATCATAATGCTATTTAATACAGATTATAACACTTGATTCCTATCCTAATTTCACAGATCTCTCTAGGGACACCAGAGGCACTCAGTTGGATCATATTAGTAATGCTGAACATATTTACCAGAATTTGTAGCATCTAAACCAAAATTACGAAAAATTTGAAATTTATGATAATGCAAAGAAATAAATTACAACAAATAATTTGTATTTCTCCCAATAACAATTGAAAAAAATAGGTTTGTCATGGTTTTGAATAAAAACACTATTTGCAGTTGAACAGAATTTCAAAAGTTTATTGCCACAACAATTTTCATGTAAAAATTCATGAACTCACTTAAATATCTATTTAAAAATTTACTTCTAATAAACCATTTTAGTGTCCAATTTTAAAAAAAACTTCTCTGCATGGATTTGTTGTGTTACTGAAGGGACTGAAATATTAATATAGTGAAAATTATGTTAGAAGTTAAAACTTATTAATTAATTAAAANTAGGTTTGTCATGGTTTTGAATAAAAACACTATTTGCAGTTGAACAGAATTTCAAAAGTTTATTGTCACAACAATTTTCATGTAAAAATTCATGAACTCACTTAAATATCTATTTAAAAATTTACTTCTAATAAACCATTTTAGTGTCCAATTTTAAAAAAAACTTCTCTGCATGGATTTCTTGTGTTACTGAAGGGACTGAAATATTAATATAGTGAAAATTATGTTAGAAGTTAAAACTTATTAATTAATTAAANCTTGTGTTACTGAAGGGACTGAAATATTAATATAGTGAAAATTATGTTAGAAGTTAAAACTTATTAATTAATTAAAAGTTTAGCACATATTCAGATGTTGAAAAGCACTTCATCCAAGATCAGATAATCACAGTACAGAATTAGTAATAAAGGTGGAATTTACCGATTTGTAGGTCTGGTCCATAAAAATGTATTTACTTGATGAAGTACTCTAGAGTTAAGAAATCAGAATTATAAATATTTCAGTAACTCGGTAATTCTTACATTTCCAATGCCGTACAGTTATCTATACCCTTGCAGATATTTTATTACCATAAAAACTGATGAATGCAAAAAGATATTTCAAATTTCACACATTGAAAATTATGTCAATGCTTCAATCAGGCCATCTTAGATGCTTCCTTCTTATGATTAAAAATAAGAACAAAGGAAACGAAAGTCTTACATAATACATAGCAATCCAGTAAGAAAACAATTAATAACTTAGATTATTCTTTTAAAATATGCCACCAAGCAGTCACAACAAATCCAAAACAAATGACGTTGTTATAAAATCTGGTATTTTATGAATTTGTATTATTGTTTGATTCGTTGGAACTAAGATTACGGAAAATAATTTTAATAAGAGTTTAATTTTTGTTTTGACACACTGCAATGTTATCAACGTAACTTTAAGCTGGATCACTAATTTTGTTTTTAATCTTAAATAAATAATCTCTGTTTTTTTTTTAAACATTCAGTAATTTTTTTATGTGAAGTGCATAACAAGAAAATATTTATCTTGTTGAAAGAAGTTGGNTAATTTTAATAAGAGTTTAATTTTTGTTTTGACACACTGCAATGTTATCAACGTAACTTTAAGCTGGATCACTAATATTGTTTTTAATCTTAAATAAATAATCTCTGTTGTTTTTTTAAACATTCAGTAATTTTTTTATGTGAAGTGCATAACAAGAAAATATTTATCTTGTTGAAAGAAGTTGGCTACATTTCGTTACGTTGCTATGGCACCCAAAAGCTGGAAACACTTTTTACAGTTATGGAATATTACCGCCAAGAAGACGAGCTATATTAGATTTTTCGACACAGGAACCGAAAGGCTAGATGTGGCCTTCCCCTGGTAGGAGTTATTTTATGTTATTCTTAAATAATTTCACGAGCTTGACATTGAATACAGGTCGCCCCGATGAGGCAGAAGACGTGTTGCGGATTTTGAGGGACTACAGCAGCGTATTTATTAAAATTTAGTTATGACTAATTCAACGCGTGAATAAGATATTTAGGGCCAATGGTTTAATAAGGCATTTGAGACCCGAGAGCCTTATTTAGGGAAGACAGCGAGTAAAAATTCAGATCAAGAAATTACATTTAATTACTTGTCTGAATTCGTCGGAAGATTTTTCTTCGGAGTTCATCAATCTACGTCAGCGTTGCGATTTATGCTAAATAAGTGAGAAAAGGAGTTGAGGAGAGCCTGAGATATTTTTATTAGTTTTTACATTTAATTTTAACTGGCATAATCATTTTTTTAATACAAAAGGTCTGAGAGAGATTTTTCTTACTGATTTAATTCTCTGCCTACCTTTCAACATGAACTTAATCAATTAAATTTACATCGGTTTTGAACAAGCCAAGCAAGTGATGCCAGCTAACCAAAAAAAACTCGTAGAGCCTTCGTATGAAATATTGCTTTATGAAACTTAATTGGATTTTGAGAAATAATTATTTGTAATTGTAAACTTTCAATCAAATACGCCTAAAAAAAATATTTTATTTAAATTAAATATTTCTCAAATCCTCTTTGCTCTTCTTATAATTTCTGCTTAAGTTGTCTCAGTAGGTTTTTATTTTGTGAGATGTCTTATGTCCGCGTTTTCCAGTTGTGAACGGTGTATACAAACAGGCGACTTTGGGTTTCTCCTAGTATTTCATGTTACATTAATTTATTATGTTGTGTGTGTTTGTGTTATGTTAGTTATTAAGAAGTCGGCAATTCATTCATACACGAGTACATTACCCTGTAATAAATTCATAACAATAATAATTTCCATTGCCTCACAATAAATTTTCCGTCTCATCTTCAATAGACATTAAGTCTTTCTATTAACAGCAATTGTATACTATAAACATTCACTTAACGCAGAAACTAACAGGAAATGCAAGATTTGAAGGCAGCTACATTCTGTCATTTTGTCAGTAGCGTTAGTGTTGCCAACTCACATAACAATATTTTCCTCTCATATTGTTTATAACTTTCAAATTTACTCAAAAGCCTTTTAAATGTGAATATGTTTGTTTTATTCAATCGATGATATTGTTTATAACAAACAATATTCGTCTTATTTTATTCAATCTGCAAACTAATTCAAAGTCAGCTTAGCCGTGTACAGTTAAATACATTTTCACAAGTGAATGGATTCTTGTGTGTGTCAATAGTGGGCTAACTGACGAGTGCTATGATTTAGCACATTTATGCTCAAAATAAATGTGGAGTATATTTTTCGAATTTTGGGACAGTATATGCTAGTAACATGTTACTTAGCCCACCCTGCCGAAAAACAGGGGGCGACACAAGCGTTGTGGGTCTCTTTTTCTACAAACATTCACACTTTTTTGGGTTAGCCCACGATTGCTACTAGCTTCTCAATTCTGTTCCGGACAAATTTAAATGTACCTCGTCTCAGCATTTGTTGGAAATGTATTATGTAATTATTAATATAAAACGTATCAGTTGGAACTGTATACACTGAAATTTCTAAAGTTGTAATGATCCGCTTATTAGTTACAGTCCAGTGTTAAAGAACGCTTGCCTATCAATTCAAGGAACGTATAATGACAGAGTCTAGAGCACTGCACTACTTAGATAGCATATGTGAAGACGAAAAATTCGTCGTCACATACTGAGGTTTCCTTCGTTTTCAGCAAATACTTTTAAATCAATCGAAATCTTACGTTTTGCAACCAATCGCCCCCCCCCCNTGGAATTCATAACGTCAGTATGAAGTGATATTAAATTGGACCTAAAAGAATTCCAAGATATACTTCTTGTAGGATACACTTATTATGTCATGTTTAAAACATTCGGCGAAAATTTAAAATAATTTTAATTTTTCTAGCAGATATTTCTTTAGTTTTAGTATCATAAACATTTATATAGACAAATGCAATTATTTAATTGTTAGATTTATTAGCTTGAGAAAGGTCATTCATCCTGCAAATATTGGCCTTGCGGCGGCGGTAGTTGCATCTCGCAGATGCGTGTAGTTCGTGAGCGATTCCCAACCCACTCATCGTATGTAGCCTCCCTCCTTCAGTTCTTCGATTATTGAAATAATCTCGATAGTGTGGGAGTAATTTCCAACCCTTTGCGAAGCGAGCAGTACCTGCATCCTATCGACCAGCTCGTTCGGGTCGTCCCAAAACACGTAGTCGATATTCCTGTCGTCGTCTATCTTCTTTAAACCTTCACTGCTTTTCAGTGCTAGGGAACAGAAGAGGTCTGCGAGAATGTTGATTTTATCGTGATCTTAGTCCTTATAAGCACCTGTCTCTGGATTTTTATCTTGGTAAAGTTCATAGGTGAGTTCGAACCATGTCATGTATTCCAGCAGGTCGGTTTCTGTAAACATTCTGTTCTCTTTTCGAAACAGAAGTTCGTAAAACCTAGGGGTTCCATACATCTTGTAATCGCCAACTCGGGTGATTACACCAGGTAGAAACTCTATCCTAATAGTACCAGGAAACATTTATCATTATGCCTGTATTCGAGGATTTATACAAAGTGGTTGACATATGGTGGTGGAATTTTGTACTAGTGAAGACGGCATAAACATTGGTTCGGCCATATAGAAGCATTGGTAGAATGATGGTTATTTATAATAGTTTTGACGCTAGGCTGTGTATGTAGGCCCCACTGTTGTGCGCCAAATTAACTTGATGTATGATACACTAACTAGCGTTGCGCCCCACGTCCGGGCGCCACTTTAACTTGACGTATTTAGGCCCCACAGTTGGGAAGCCGCTTTACTTGACGCTATATCGCCTCTGTGGAAGACAGAGTGGCTTATAGTGTCGTTAATGTTCCCATGCACCGACTATATGACGCCTGAAGGTTAAGGGGTTTGCAATAATTTAGTCTTTTACTGTTGTNGACTTTTACTGTTGTATTTTCAAGGACGAATATATTGTCTCGAATTCAACACAAATGAAATACATCAGCACTGGAGAGGTGTGGTACTGTGATAATTTGGTTACTCGGATGGACTGCTAACGACTTCGTGATGGAGGGGGGCTTCTTTTGACGGTGATTGTATACTTAGCTCTTGCTGCGGGTGCTGTCAGTTGTGGTGGGTGATCTCCGGCGATGGGCGGCCTTTGACCAAAGCCTGCAGGTGCTGCTGTCTCACTGGACTGCTGTTCTACTGACGTACTGACATGGCCAGGGGTCCGAACCCCTGACCTAACTCTCTGCTCGGCGATCTTCGACTGACTGCTCTCTCGGACTGACCTCTCTGCGCATTACTAATCAACAGACCCCACTACTCTCGAAAAGGGATTTTTATGCTTGTCAGCCTCCAGTCTTAATTGTCGGCACGTGTCGCCTTGTGGGGGGAGGAGGTGAGGTGGGTGGAACGCAGAACAATGCCTTTCAAAACACGTGTCCTGGTTTCTGAAGGTTTGTTGTGNTTTAGGCGAAATACACATGATCATTTGCTGATATCTCGAGAAATCCCTGCGCTCCACAAATCTCCCGGCAGGTTAGAGGCGTACGGGGGTTGAAGGGGGGTGGCAGGGAGGCCTACACAGCAGGACGCGCAGCAAGACACGTGTAACTGCGGTCCACCACCTGCCTCGTGCCACGTGTCGCCTGGTTAAGCAGGGGGGGGGGGCCAGCGTCGCTGTCGCTCTAAAATTCCTAAACCGTCACACGACAGTTTGGACGCATTTTGGATGTATTTTATAGCTTGTGGTGATATTATATAAAATAACTATGTATTGTCTGTTCAACATTGCCGCTGTCATGATGATGCAATGCACCTATTCCTTCAAGACGATAAGCTGAAGAACCGTGACTGATATGTGTGCTGATAATATATATATATTCTTTATTAGTTTATTTGAGGAAAACATTTTTCGCAAGAGCATTTCTTATGAAGGTATGTTACTTGAATTTAGTATCTCACTACATTCGACAAAACGTAGCTAGGAAATTAATAATGTGAACAGGGTAATTTAATGAAAGTAAAAATTTGTTGCGTCACTTTTACCATTTAGCAGTGATTTTGTGTAGGGTGTGATGTATTACAAATATTTCTCCCCACAATTAAATGAGAGGGAAAAATTTTTGGAGTATGATGATTTTATTTATTTGACATAACTTTATGCGTCTGTCAACAGACCAGGTAATAAATTTTATTGCCCAGTCTGTTGATAGTCGCATAGAGTAATTGGTATCGTGGTACAGTTTCTAGGCCCACCTTAATTCTGTGTAAGAGGACGTTGGTCACAGATATAGCGCGAAACTAAATGCCAATTCTGGTTTTAGGTACTGCGTAAAGCCAGTAGAACTAGTAAAAATAAAAGCCGCACCAGTAGGAATGGGCAATTGCAATGCCTATTCTCTTAACCACCTTGGTTAAATGCTATGAATTCAGAAACATTGTAGCACAGCTAACAAAGTAGTCGCAAGTTTGACTGTCTTGGAGTCTACCAATTTGTTTACTCATCCAAGTAATTTTACCTCTGTTCATGCAGGTCATATGACGGTCGCTGGTACAGCACTCTGTCCAGCTGAAAATTACACTGGCAGTGGTAGCATCGCAAAGTTCATACGCTATTGTACAAGTAAACCAAACCTGGCGTATATACTCGGCGCCTTCTTGCATTAACAGAGTTCTGAGTAAGCACTGCAGCTTAATTCCGGGCCTTAGGTGATATACAGCACATGATGTTACATTACACGGTACCGAGAGACAACTATCCCCATTGGTACGACACGCCCAGTGTTCGAGTCCGGTACAGCATTCTACTTGGGTGGGCTGACCGGGAGGTTTGAAGTGAACTCTCCTGTAGCCTACCGAGACTTCGCCCTTGTACATGACTAGCGAGTTGAATGTTGCGTGCATGGTTGCGGACAGGCGTCCACGAAATAAGTGCAGTGGCGCCGGGTTCACCACCATGTAAAATATGTGAGACAAAATAAAAATTCCGAGACGGTGGGGTTATGTACACGACAGAAACTATAAATGTGCTAGGAGCGTCTTTATGAGAATTCTACCGCATACATCGACCGTCCGTGATCTGCACTTGCTCATGTCCCAACTCAGGTTTAAACACCACTCTTCTATAACCAATAAAGTAACTCGTGTACAAGTTCACATCTTCCGGCAGAAACATCACACAGTCACACATGATGGACAATAGTTCTCTTCTGAATAATACACAAATGTCTACTGCTGTAGGTTCAAAAATTTTGTCCCTTCTTATATTGTAGCCAGGTATGCCAAGCAAGTAAACGGAGAACACATAGTCGTCCTGTATTCAATGTCGAGTTCGTGAAATTATTTAAGAATAACATAAAATAACTCCTACCAGGGGAAGGCCACATCTAGCCTTTCGGTTCCTGTGTCGAAAAATCTAATATAGCTCGTCTTCTTGGCGGTAATATTCCATAACTGTAAAAAGTGTTTCCAGCTTTTGGGTGCCATAGCAACGTAACGAAATGTAGCCAACTTCTTTCAACAAGATAAATAATTTCTTGTTATGCACTTCATATAAAAAAATTACTGAATGTTTAAAAAAACAACAGAGATTATTTATTTAAGATTAAAAACAAAATTAGTGATCCAGCTTAAAGTTACGTTGATAACATTGCAGTGTGTCAAAACAAAAATTAAACTCTTATTAAAATTATCTTCCATAATCTTAGTTCCAACGAATCAAACAATAATAAAAATTCATAAAATTCCAGATTTTTATAACGTCATTTGTTTTGGATTTGTTATGACTGCTTGGTGGCAATCATTTATGGGGATATCGCGACCCCTGGGAAAACTTCCACTGGGACATTCTGCCCTGCTACAAGTGCGAACAGTGCGCCGTCTTCAATCTCTGGCCAAACAGCGAGCTGCCTGAAAATGGCCGCATACTCGCAACACATGCCGAAATTGAAGATATTACTGAACTACATCATGAATGTCTCCATGGGAGCAAGAAATTGAACTATGTCTTGCACGACGTCAATACCGGCTCTACCTACTGCTGGTCCGAAGAGTGTACAGGACACATACATACAACCATGCTGGTAGACTGTGGCAGTAAATTGACTCTACCATGCGCTGATAAGGTATTTTGTGTCTTTAATTGAACTAACAAGTGCTTCAATTGCTTCATGTACGTGTGTGTGGGGAGGCTGTATATAAGTAACGCCTAAACATCACCAACAGCTGTTTTTTCCACATCATGAAGAGTGAAGGCGGCACGTCATCGGTCGAGGGTGAACTGACTTGTCGCAGCAAGTGCAAATTTTGCCAGGTTGTGTACGATCTACTTGCATACCTTCTGCAGAAATTTCTTCTTGCTGGCCTGTGAAGCTCGGCTGCAATCGCGGCACAAGACATGTTCAGTAGATGTATCTAACTTCGCACAGTTCCTCCACGATATTCACAATCTCATTCGTGTGTGAATGGTTACCTGCCTGTGGAGATGCTACGAGTAGTCGAAGTCGTGCTACGAGTTCATTTATGCCATCCCAGTACACATACTCGAGCTGGTGCCCCCATCAAACTTCAAACTCAGTCTCGAACCATTGGCTAGGCCTACATCGGGAAACAACTCGGTAATAATGTCGAATTTCGGGTGGGTCTCGCCATATATATATATTGGTAGTTATGTAATTATCGGTTAAATGCGCGCTCGGGAGTTTAAGTTATTTTTGGTATTTTTACAGGGCTTCGCCAGGTCTATGTTTGAATAAGAGCTCGTAGAGGCCAGGAGCCAGGGGTTTGATTTCATTGTCGATCTGTATGTAATCGTTGGGTAGAAAATAAATGTGCTTGTTCCCAAGATACCATTTTTTGTTTCGCTTATATAAGCCGTAAATCACATCGTTAAAACGAGTTGTATAGGAAGTGAGATAATTACGAATATTGTCCGGGNTCGCTTATATAAGCCGTAAATCACATCGTTAAAACGAGTTGTATAGGAAGTGAGATAATTACGAATATTGTCCGGGCAGGAACCTACATTTTTCTTATGTTTCAATTCGGCCAAAAATACATCATCATCTTCGCCATCGCCCTCCGGAAGTGGCTTTAGTTCGACGTCCAGGTTGGTCTTCACACTACCGACAAAGGGAACAGGTTGCTCCTTTAAAGTATCCAGCTGGGATGTGATCGGGCGGAAGGTTTCCTCCAATACGCATCGCNAAAGGGAACAGGTTGCTCCTTTAAAGTATCCAGCTGGGATGTGATCGGGCGGAAGGTTTCCTCCAATACGCATCGCGCTCCATACTCACCCGCTTGGCTTGTAATTACTTATCGCGAACGCTTGCAACAACGCGCCATAAATCCTCAGCAGCGGCAGATATAATACTAAAATTCATAGTGACTTGTTCGTACAATATATATTTATTAGACAATGGCTCTGCGTGCAATCAAATTTACTAATTTATCTTCGAAAGTATTAAGTTTCTGGAGCACTCCAGTACACACATGCTCGCAATGCATCCATTTTTCGTCGTCTGTGTGCAAGTCATTTAAGTTACGAACAATCCTGTGACGGATAAGTTCCTCTACATCTGGAAGTCCTGTACTCAAAGTTTGATTTCGTATGTCGAGTTCTTCGAGCAGATTTGTACTAAGTTTATTCGTCATGCCCTCCAATATCTTGCTGAGGTTCGTCTCTAAGCTACCTTCGCTCTCCAGCTGCATATATAATATGTTTAGCATAGTCGAACTTGCGCCTGATGCATTAAGGTGGTCGTCTAGGTTCTCGGACAGGATTGTTAACCCCTTAATTTCGAACTACTCGAGCTTTGTCTCCACTGCTCTGAGCTTGGCGTCCACACCACTCAGCTTGTCGGCGCTCTCGGTCGCTATACGCAGATTATCTCTCAATGTTGCAGNCGTCCACACCACTCAGCTTGTCGGCGCTCTCGGTCGCTATACGCAGATTATCTCTCAATGTTGCAGCAAGGGTCGTTAGGGAACTGTAGTCGACGCGATCTGCTAAATATACCAGTTGTGCTTCCACAGCAGGCAGCTTGCTTGCCACTATGATTTGCATGTTATTGGTTAAAGTCTGAAAATGTTTCGTCATGGTGAGGGACATCGTACTGATGGCACCGAGGTTCGCGTCTAACTTCTTACTTATTGCTTCCAGCGTGGTCGTGTCATTAAGGCGACTGTCTAGTTTCGCAGCAAGACATCTAACTCGGTCGCCCAAGTCTTTCGAGGCATTGTCATTAAGGAGACTATCTAGTTTCGCGGCGAGACCGCTAACTTGATCGCCTGCATCGTTAATGTTCTTCTCCAAAGCTGCAAACACATCACCAAACGTGCAGAGTTTCCCTACATTGCCGGATATGTTGCTCAGATGGGCGTCCAGCTTGGTGTACAGTACACTCTTGTTGGCGAACAGACTTCCATGTTGACGAGGTTTGGTTCCATATTCGGGGGTACCACGCACTCGGTCTTTACATTAAGGTGCCCGTCCAGTAACGCTGTGAGGTCTGCTAGAACTCTAGCGCTACCTTGCTTCCCCATGTCGGTGATATCCTAGTCCCTAACACGTTCAGTTTAAGTATCTCATCGGCTAGTTTGTGCAACTGGGCCTCCATATTGGTAGAGAGTACATTTGTGTTGCCAGCCAGCCTACCTTCTACGACTTCGAGCATGTCTTCGGTTGTGATGGTGGTCAGGAGGGATACCTTTTCGATTAATGTGCCAAGCCATAAATCCATGTTCGTGGTAAGTATATTAGTATCGAAGAGGCAGCCTTCCACCATGGCGAGCTTCCCACCCACCGCAGACAGTTGCTTAATGTCATCGGCCAATGGAAGTAATTCGCTTGACACGGTCGTATGAACACTGCTGGCTATACGCTCTCCCACACTGCTCAGAGCTGTCTCTAAGGCGGTAATTGGCACCATACCTGCCAATAATGTGCGCAAATGCGTCTCAATACTGGTTTGCAGTGTCACCACCACTCGCATTTGAGCGATACCTGCAATTAATTTATGGAACTGCGTCTCAATACTGGTTTGAAGTGTCGCCACTGGCCGCAACGCCTCCGAGGTAACGCTGCAGACGAAGGATACTTTCGCAGCATCGCCATCATGTTTCGCACCACCTAAATTCATTGCTTGTTTTTCTCCGAAACTATAGTTCCCGTCATGAGTAGATATAATACAGCTTTCCGGCGTCTGCTTCGGACTGCTATGGCCGAACTTGGATACTGAGTAGCTCATACTTCACTGATGCACTATATTGAACTGATCGAAACCCCTATGGTACCATCCCTTTTCAAGTGGAAACTCTTTTGCTATAACTAGAAACCCATGAGGTTCGCGCCAGAAACATGCACACATGTCTTTAAATTTGTCGAATTTCATGTCGGTGTTAACATGGTCCGAGTAGACGTGGCGTAAATTCAGGTCCTCCATGCAAAATAGGACTAGGAAATTCGCATTGTAATATAGAAGCTGTTTAGGCATTTGTGAATACATTTGGCATAACTAAATAGAATACACTGCTAGATTGCATCCCATGCTGAAATACTGCTGCATCGTTGCCTGTTCCTCACCCGCCACATCGTCGAAAATAAACATCGAGTTCGGTAAAGCCTCGCTTGGCTACACGATCGCGTCGTTGTCACTAAATGGAAAATAACAGAGGGCGGCAATGGCTTGTAGTATTTGCGATAGTCGTAAGTACTTTGGATGATGAAGAGATTTCGAGTATAGGTACATGTTTTCGAAAAGCAGACTGTTGGGTTCTTCTAGGAGGCTAACAAGAACATATGTCTTCTCGCAGTTGCTCGGTCCTGCTATGAGCCCTCGTACGGTGTCCGGTAACAACATTCCATGCCGTAATTTAAAAACGTTAGTTTCATCTTTGTCGACGTCACTGATGTGGACAGAAAGGGTGGTTGCCTGTGGCACGATCTCCATCGAACTGATATGCGAATCGGTTAATCGGTAATATATTTGTGAGTTCTGTTTGACCCTGGGTAATCTCTGATATGTACAGTGAGTGTGTGTGATGGGGTCTGCCACTTCGCTCTAGGATGTGTACATGAGCACACATGTATGTAAGTATGCTGCTGCTGCTCCAGAGAGAGGGACAGAGAGAATGTGTGTGATGTTAAGAATTACATACCTATATAAATTGCTTTTCTCTCTCTCTCGATGAGGCTAGGCCAGGGCAGGGGAGAAATGGGAGGGCTATCATTATTATTATTATTATTTAAACACATGCAAGGCTCTAGTGTATTTGTCATGGCTAGCATCTCTCTTGGGAGCTGCTATGCTCTATCCACTGTGTCACTGCAGCAACCTTGTGGTGGGCGCATTGCTGTAAGGAGCCCCCAAGGGTATGTGTCATGGCAGGCGTCTCTCTCTTAGGACATGTCTGCCCTCCCCTGTGACTGCTGGAGTGCGAAGTTCTGCACTCTATACACTATGCTACTGCAGCACCCCCCATCGAAATGGAATACTAAAGCATGACATTTATTTTGTCATGTATTAATTCCATCACTGTGGCACCTTCCCCCTCGTAGCAATGGAATGCAAGAACATTAAGTTTTTTACATATGCTCTGGCCACTACATCAC
>NQII01000397.1:116979-182095 GCA_002778355.1 Clitarchus hookeri | reverse complement strand
CCCCCCCAATTCGAAATGTCATCTACTCGCAACGTCCCATGGTAGGACACGTCTGCCCTCCTCTGTGAATGCAAGAGCGCGAATTACTGTACTCTATCCACTACCCTACTATGGCCCCCATTGAAATGGAATGCTAGAGTGTGGCAGTTAACTTGTCATCTACTACATGGCGGGCATCTCTCTTGGGACACGCCTGCCCTCCCCTGTGAATGCGAGAGTATGCTGTTTTAACATGCGCTCTACCCTTTGCATCACCGCAGCACCCCCCTTGCTATGGAATGCAAGAACATGAAGTCCCATTACCCGAGGCTATGTCATTGCAGGCGTCTCTGTTGGGTGCCGTCGGTGTGTGTATGAATGCAAGAGCATGGAGTTGTGCTCTATCCATTGCATCACCTCGGCACCACCCCTTGAATGGCAGAGCATGACATAACGACTGGGCAGTGTCTTTGGGAGCCACAACCAAGATGGCCGCCTCCTAGGCGATGGCTTAGGGAGCCATGAACAAACATGGCCACCAGGGAATGTGCTGGAAAAAATAATTTTTTGGAACTTTTGAAATATAAAGAAATTTTTTAACTTTTGAAATATTAAATCCATCTTTTAAAAACAATAATTTTGAAAAACACATTTTTTCGATAAAATTAATTTAAAAAAAAACTAATTTTTTTGAAAATTATTTTTTTTTAAATTGCCAAATTTTTGTAAATTTTTGGAATTTTGACAAATGTTGGCCAATTTTGGCACTGGCTGCCAGGATGGCCACCATCGAAGAGGAATGCAAACGGAGGAGGTTTGTCATTTCCTTGGTAAGCTTCTGTCTCCCAGGCTCCCTGTCAAGGCACTCTCTTCGAATGCCCATTATATAGCTACTTTAAATATTAATACATTTTGTATATGTATTTGAATATACCAATTTAAATCTGTAACATGTACTGTACACGTATATAGGTATTGGTAATGCAGATATATGTGGACTACAAGTTCTGCAGAAAATTGCAGGTCTTTAGTGAAAAAAATTATTCACATTTTTTACAATTAAATTGTATGATCTCTACAGTAGATTAAAAGCTAATTGTATTTACTGTAATACCTGACTTATTTTATTTTAATAAAATGTTGTGTTACAACAGATCATGTGAGGATTTTAAGTTTGAGTGGTTATTAATCAGCAAATAACCAGGGTGGCTGCATTTAGTAAACTCATAAAATACCAGGGAATTTCAAGGCACCAAGGAAAACATGGAAATATTTGGGAATTCAACAAAATTACAAATGAAAAACTGAGCCATTTTAGACATTATAACAGAAGAGCTGAATTTCACCATTTGTTCTTGTTCTACTGGATTATTACATTCACTTACGGGCATACAGCTGTAGCAAGAAAATTGCAGATTTTTAATTATGTATAAACACATTTTACATGCTTGAGTAAGCAAAGTGTGTATGTAAAGCTATAATTTTAGAAGGTTCCATGCAGACAGGCGTTTTCACACGCTTTTTAATGGTGTAAAATAATTGTGAATGTTGCATTTAAGTTTTCGACAACTGAAAAATTAATTACCCAAAGGTAATACAAGCGTTGGTTTTCTTACTCCACACAGGGGGCCGCTGTGGTGTAGTGGTTAGACTGCTCAGCTCTCACCAAGGCTAACTGGGTTTGATTCCCAGCGGGGTGCTCCCGGATTTTCGAGGGTGGAATTGTGCTAGATGATTCTACTAGTCAGCGGGTTTTCTCGGGGATCTTCCGTTTCTCCTGCCCTTGCATTCCGGTGCTGCTCCATACTCACCTCAATTACCGACTTCGATGTTAAGAGTCGCTAAAATCTCTCTACTCCACTCCTAACACTTCTCATTATGATTGTTTGTGGTAGACTCTTTAAGGTCGTAACCCGTGTGTGCTTCTTATGTGCTTTTTAGCCTTCTTTCCGAAGAAAAGAAAGGCTTATGAGATCACTTTCCTGTCTGAGTGTATGTGCCTGTGTATGTGTGTGCTTGTTGTTACGAACTTGCTTTTCAGCCAATTCGTACATGAAAGATGCTGGGGGCGTAACTCAATAATCACTCAATGACTTCGGTAGAGCACAACAGTATAAGATGAGTTTTATTAACATTAAGCTTTTACAATAACTATTTATGATACCATTGGCCGGGGGAGCTTTACATTGAATTTAATATTATTAGTCATTATACTTAACTCACGCCATTTTAAATTAACCCTAACTGGAACGTCATCACCTTGTTAGTGTTGCCGGAGGCTAATTCTACGAGGCAGTTAACGCCGGCCGGACACACCCCATCTTCCTGGTCAGCTTCGCTGGTCGGGTCGCCAAAAGGACTAAAGATGAAAGACGAACGACGACAGACAGACGCCGGCCTATATCAAACGCGTGGTACTGCGGCTCCGCTCAGTGACCGGTGGAGGGGATTTCTGCAACTGTCTTGTTTCTCGCAAGAATCGACGACCAAATCGTTGCGTTGCAATCCCGCTCGTTTGCAGGTTTAATGTTTGAAGGTGTGATCAGGCAAGCCGTTCAGCTAAGGCCTGACCACACCATAACATTGTGCATGTCTACTGTGTGTGTCTAGGCGTGTGTGTGTCTATGCATGTGTGTTTCTATGTGTGTGTGCTTTGCGTGTGTGTGTCCCCACTTAAAATTTTTGAATGCGTCTACCGACCTTTACCAAACTCAGTACACATATAGTTCTTAGTAGAGACACCTTACTTTTATAGTTTTCGACCACGCCAGGCACTTACTTTAAATATGGTGGCGATTAAACATTTTTGGTGATATGTCATCTCGGAAACCATTAAACCAATTAAAACCAAATTATATATGCGGTCATAGCATCAAGTAAGCATTTAGGTATTTATATTGATCCGCCATTTTGGAAGATAGCATCAAATGAAAAAAAAATTCTCATTATATCTTGTTAATTATTACACTAATTTTATTCCTTTTAGCATGTATGTAAAACTATGCTAGGCCAACTAAACATAAATAATTGAACTTTATATGGTAGTTATTTTTAAAATGGCTATCATATAAATCTTTTATACTATTTAACAGATTTCAACCAAATTTTGTATCCTGAAAGCATATATTACAAGAATCATACATACCAACACATAACTAGTTTTGTCAGCCATTTTGTGAGATAGTGCCATACGAATAAATAATGCTTTTATGTCATATCTCGGTAACCACTTAACCGATTCCTACCAAATATGTCAAACAAATAGTACTGATGCAAACGACGTTAAGTATAGGTTTTTAGCATGTCATACACCTATTTTCAAACTGGCGGCCATGTAGCTATTTTAGCTAAGAATGCCATACTGTCGAAACCATGTAATCAATTCCAAGTTAACTTTGTATACTGGCAGCAGATATGATAAATATTCACTATATTTACATGAAGCATATTTTGTCCGCCATTTTTTAGGGAAGCACCACTTGAAAAATAACTATTTATGTCATCTCGGAAAACAATTGACCTATTACTACCAAATTTGGCAAACAAGAAGTACTGCGAAAGATGATGTAAAATTGCATGATTTAAGTACATCAGACACTTATTTTCAAAATGGCTGAGGTATAGCTATTTTAGCTTTTAATGCTATATCATTGAAACCCTGTTATAATTTCCAACAACTTATCTTTGTATTTTGACAGTTAATATTACAACTATTAAAAGTATCTACACGAAGCATCTTTAGTCCTCCATTTTGTAAGATAGTGCAACACAAAGAAATAAATTTTCCTGTCATATCTCGGGAAGCAATTGATGGATTCCTACCAAAATTGGCTTACAAATAAGACTGCAGAAGGTTGTGTAAACTGGTATGTTTTATGTTGTTAGGGCACTTATTTTCAAAATTTAAGCTATATGCTAAATACTTTTGGTCAGTATATTTTATTAAAGAAACAAATTCTAACTTTACTTTATATGCTGACCGTACCTATTACAACCATCATATTTGTATAAAGACACTCATTTCTCAGCTATTTTGTAAGATAGCCCTACCAACAAAAAATACCATTTTTATCTCATATCTTGAAAACAATCAACCCAATCTTATCAAATTGAGCGAAAATGGTATTGTGGTAAGTCATATAAAAATACCTTGTTTTGAAGAAGGACACTTATATTCAGAATGTCGGCTATAAAATAATTTTAGTTTTGTGGGTGAAACTATCTAATCTATTTTAACATAACTTTGTAGACTGGCAGTATTTGCTTATCGAATGTGCTAATACATTACATTTCTTCCTCAATTTGTGAAGATCGTCACATGAAAAGTATGGAGGTTTTATGCCACATCTCGAGGTCCAATCAACCGATTCCTACCAAATATTTCATGCAAGTACTACTACATTGTGAAATGTAATCCGACATGATTGAGGCGCTGCAGTTCTTTTTTTAATGGTGATAATATAAGTGATTAATCTAGTATTTTGTTTCTATTAAATATTACAACAAAATTCAACTAAAATTTTGTACAATAACAGTATTCATTACAAGCAGTAGTTATACACACAGAGATACAATTTTACCAATGTATTTGCAAAAAAAAAGCCATTTGGAAAAATCTAACATTTTGCCATATTCCTGAACAGTTCACCTAATTTTCACCTAATTGTGCACACAATAAATGCTACAGAAAGCCATATAAACTTCACGATTTAAGTGCGTCAGACAATGATGTTCAAATTGGTTGCTTCATAATGAAATTAGGTAAGTTTGCCACATATATTAAACAATATAACCAATTTCAAACAACATTTCTATATTGACAATATATATTTGAAGTATCGTATACAGAACATATTTTTTTTGGCAGTTTTGTAAGCTAGTAATAAATAAGAAAATGAAGTTTTTATACTATACCTCAGAGACAAATCAGCCGATTTCCACCGAATTCTTCACACAAATAGCTTTAAGGTAGGCCATGTAAACTTGCAAGTTTAAGGGGCTCAGTCGTTTATTTTAAAAATGATAGCCCTATAAATTTGTTATGTTGGTAAACCTTGATTAAATCCGAAGTTTATGCTTTGAATCCGACCTCCGTAATGCAGTTGATTGCACACTAACTAATTGTAAAATTTTCTGTGCTCAAGTCCCGAGGAAGGCACGTGTATATTTGTAATTGTATTACTACTTTTGCAACAGTTTCTGGTTTCATTTCTAATGATATTGCTTTCAAATATAAGTCAAATCCTACCTACCAACTCAGTTTTTAAGAACTTATTTATGAATTAATTGCATTCATGTTGAGGAAAGTAGGCTCATATTTATATCAGTAACTCATTGTTCCTCTTAAAATATGTTGAATTTGTTGTCTCTGAGATAATATTTTCATCCTGCTTTCAAAAATTACTTGCTTTGAGCATAATGTAACTGCTGCATAACCAACTTGTTTCAAATAGGTGGCTTCTTAGATCTGGACATTCCCTTTTACCACTCTGTTCATTGTCCGCACAGTTTCAGTTGTGACTAAGACTGTCACTTGACAATTACTAATATGAAACACTAAATGAGTTTTGTGTAACGTGTTTGCACCACTTGTAAATGTTAATTTATCTTACAGTTATGTAGTAAACTCATATTGAAAGATTTTATTTAAATTTGGCAACAGTGTATGGTGAAGTGGCAAGTTTAGTGATCACAGACAGACGGATTATTTTATAATTTGTGATTCCTTTTACTAAAGTTTTGGAATTGTTAATTTGAAAATTAATTACATAATATAAAACTTTTGTGTTACATAATCATTACCACTGAATTGAAATCCTTATTTTTGTGTGTTTAAGAAAGTTTAATATTTCTAATATTCGCGGTCTTCGCCTTTTATGTTGACCCGAAAAAATATAACTACAGCCAATGTAAATAATTTTGCATATTATAAATTGTTTAAGATAATTTATCATAGGTGTCCGAACATAGTTTATTAATACCAAATTAGGTCAAAATTAACACATAACATGAGCTCTAGCCAAGTAAAATTGGCATGAAAACATGATCCCGACCAACGCGAGATTCGCACCAAGTTTTTAATTTACCTTTACTAAAAAGGAAAAATTTATATTTAAAAAAACCAATTGAATCCCTTGGAGCAAAGCTCATAATGGACTTCTTTTATAAGAGGACACAGAGTTTGACAGAGATGGCTAACCGAACTACTGGCAATAAATAAGGTACAAAAAGAAAACAGGCTGGCACCTCACCATACCGATGCCTTTATGTTCTACTAAGCGTTATAACTTTGAATTGAATACCTCATATTAAAAAAAGAATAGTAAATCCAATATTTATTAAATGGAAGAGTCTGAAGTCCGCAGGTTTATTATTTTCCATGTTCTGGTACACTTGCAAACAACAGCAGTTAAAACTTGATAGGAATGAAATATTATGTGTAAGGTTTCCTATTGTAAATTAATTAAAAAATCTTGGGCTTTATCAGCATGTCAACACTTGTACTGCGAACGTAAGATAAAGTAATGAAACTCACATGTTCAGAAACACGCATACAGAAATCATCGATGGTATGTTTACATTCACACGTACCTTCTTTCCGTGAGCAACCATAATATATAATTTTCAGGTTGGTCTCAATGCAAGAAAATAATGATGTAGAGGACGAGGTCCATCCAACTTTGTGGTTTGAAGCCAGGGTGCTGTTTATATTTTTAATATAAGTTACGAGACGCAACACCAAAGTTCATATTTCACCTTTAATATTTCCGAGCCCTCAATTAAATGGATATATAAAATCATCTACACACTCCATAGGCTCATGAATATATACTACAAGCTCAAACATGCAGGATGTTTTGATATTAACATAATTCTTCAAAAAACAACGTTCAAATCAGCTTCTCAGTGGTTTGTTTATGACGTCTTTGTCCTCCATTTTGATTAACGTAGTGCTGTGATCTGGCGAAGCTAAATCTCCGAATACGCCGTACGTTGTATCATTTTTACGAGATATGTACGATCGTAGGTACCGGCGAACCAGTGCATTGGGATTGAAGACTCTCTGCCGTACCTTTTTCTTGTGTGGCAAATCGGCATCCAAACCATTGACCCGATCTGTCTGTACGATATCATGTTTTCGCTTCTTCATAGGCTCAGCATTCTCGTCGATTTATGTTTCCATTACTACGGGTGCTCCATCGCTCTCCCTGATTACATCAAGACAGACGAGTAATGTGCTTAAAAATGTCTTCATTTATAAGGTCGCTCGAAAATCTAGCTTTCTTAGAGGCCACGGTGGCTGAGCGGTTAGACTGATCGACTACCACCTAGGCAAACTGGGTTTTAACCCCAGCCGGTTCACTCCGGATTTTCGCAAATGGGAATCGTGCCGGACAATGCCGCTGGTCGTCGGGTTTTCTTTGGGATCTCCCGTTTCCCCCATTTTTTTATTCCGGCGCTCCACCATACTCACCTCGCTTCATCCTCATCGGCTCTCAAGACCTCAATGTTAAGAGCCGCCCAACTCTCTTCACTCACTCAGTCTAGCTCTCCTGGCAAGCAAATACTTTGAACGAACAGACTGTATCGTCCGATGCAGGTCGCTAGTAATATCCGACATCGCACTGAATAAAAATGGTTACTGTTGCCCTATTGTATAGGTTTAATCATGGGTACTAACCAAAATACTTTCTACCTTGCCCAGGCGTTCACTGCAGACATACAATATATCCCTGATGTAATTTTGAATATCCGTTTTCGTGGCGAGATGGGAAATCAAGGTGGTGAATGTCAGTGTCATATATCCTTCCAGGTTTTTCAGAATATCTTCATTTTGCGGAGATACCACATTCAATTTGTCGATAATTTGCCCTTGTGCACTCATTGCGTTCTCATTCATGGCCAACATATCACATGCTTCATCTTCGTCCCGAGCTCGGACAGGCAGTTGTGAAAGAATGAGTTTTGTTCAGTTATCATACTGTGGAATTCATAAATTATTCTATTACCAATTTCGAGGACGAAACTTTTAGTAGCAGCATCCTCAGATAGTTCGGGTTTCCCAACATTTCAAATTATTCTTATACCCGCATCACAAGTTCCATCATTTCTTGTAATGTGACAACCTCCATCTTCGTCTTTGTCAAGACGCAGCTTGAGGCTAGTTTGCCCAAATTTCGATATCCTGTAACTCATTCTCGATGGTCGGCGATATTTTGATCGAATCCCCGTCGGTACCTTGTATTATATAGGCGCCAGTTCTTAATTATCGTGAAAAATCCGTACTTCCCTTTCCAGCACAGGGCACATAGTCTCTGGAAATCTGATAACATCTTGTCCGTATTGACGCGATCATCGTAAACTTGTCACAAATTAATATCGTCCATTCAGAACAACACCAAAAATTTTGCATTGCCGCGGAGCAGCTGTTTGGGTATGCGCGAATAAGTCTGGCCGAGGTACATTCAGTCTACCTTTGTATGCCGTCCCATGCTAAAGCACTCCTGGATGAACTTTTGTTGCTCGCAGGCAATGTCATCAAAACAAACATGGAATTTGGAAGATCTTCGCTAGGAGGCGCAATGGCTTCGATATCACTGCAAGGGAAATAACCCACGCCGTCCACAGCTTGCAGTACTTGTGCCAGTCGCTAGTATTTTTGCTGGATTCTCTTCTTCCAGCAGGCTCATTAGAATGAGTGTTTTCCCGAATTTTGACGGTCCTGCAATGATGCACCTCACTGCATTCGGAAATAGACTTCCATGTCGTGATTCGTGAGAGACAGTTTCATCTTCAGCAGTAATGTGCATGGGTAGAGTAACATCTTGCTTAATAATATGTGTGCTACCACTATTCTCTTGCGGAGCATGCGGAGCCGACCGCAGAGCATGCGGAACTGACTGCGAAGCATGCAGAGATGATTGCAAAGCAGATGTGGAGCGATTGCAAATAGATTGCTTAACATGCGGAGATTGCACAGAATCAGAACTACAAATTTTATAATGTCTATCCGAATTATATCTCTGAGTAAACTGCCTCTGGCAGAGTTTACACTCAAGTGTTTTACTTGAATTTTTCGTGCTGAACATCGTTATTTAATGTCCATGAAAATTGCGCAAAGCTATAAATGCTTTACCGCAGAAGCAAGA
This sequence comes from Clitarchus hookeri, assembly GCA_002778355.1. Classification (NCBI taxonomy): domain Eukaryota; kingdom Metazoa; phylum Arthropoda; class Insecta; order Phasmatodea; family Phasmatidae; genus Clitarchus; species Clitarchus hookeri. The sequence continues at coordinate 172,967 of NQII01000397.1, read as the reverse complement.
AAGCAGATGCGTCATTATCATTTTACGTCTGTTCAGTTCCAAGTCTAGAATGAAACGCAAACAAAAAAGTATAAAAGGGGCATATTTATACATTTCTCGTTCAGTTCACCGCGATGCTACGAAGAGGCATGACTGTAGCTGGGAGCAGGATCGTCGATACACTGATCAATACAATAACATTCGAGCTGCACATTCCTGGACACAAGTTATGCGGGGCAGAAACGAAGATAGCTTAAAGGCTGTAACACAGTGACACAGGCATCAATGAACTGGACTAGGCATGCAAGGAACCCGACATTGCTTACTCCTTAAACAAGGATCTAGAAACCCGACACCAGGCCGACAAGATACTTGCACAGAAGGCCAACGAGATAAGAAAATCATCAGACACCAGACTTGGAAAAAAAATAGCCGCGTGGGGCGTATCCAATATGACGAAGGCCAAGGTGAATATAGGAATGAGTGATAAGAGCAAGAAAATGACACAGTTTAAAATGGGAACAGGTACAAAGAGCAAGAGAAAGGCACAAGTGAAACGAAAAGTGATGACCAAAGCAATAAAAGCATGCACGTCCAAGAAAACATCAACCAGTAGATTTTCCATTCATTTTGCCTGCACTGTGGGCCCTCGGGGGCCTAATCAGATCCATGTGTGGTATTATCCAAGCCATCATTAGAGCATCGAACGAATTGAAGAAGTGTGACGCCTAAAAACTCTATGCAAATATGGAAGCTATAGCCATGGGTAAAAAAAACGGCCAGACCTCTATCTACGCCCATACCTAGAAGAGGTAGAAGTGTGCAAAAGTGATACAGCAGGAAGATGCAGTTATGAAATCTCTACGAAACAACCGCTCACGAACTTGGATTTGGAACGGTTTGCATGCAAATTGAAAATAAACATTTAAGGAGTGTTTATGAGAGATACTTTTCCCCCTAAATCCAAGATAGACAACTGTGCCACTATTAATCTGGAAACAGTAGCCATGCTTAGTATGCACTGGGAAACTTACGTAAAAAGGGGCGAAAACATGCAGACTATAATGGCAGTTTTGGGAATTTGTATCTTCCACCCTAAGTGCGACGGTACCAAAAAGGAACGAAGCTGATATACATCTACAAAATGGAGCAGATGTCTTACCCCGTGTGACTGTGGATATTTGTGTCTTCGCTTCCAGTTACTTCCATACAATTAATATAATAAAATGGCTTTACATAGACAGAAACCATTAGTCAAGTCGGAATATTTATCTTGATGGGTCGTAGCTCCAAGGTCCATACGGTACAATTTCCGCCACTAGACCTGGAGTGGAATGGTGAATAGACCTTGTCTATTTTTAACCTACAGTGCGCTACTTAATATCGATTTTAAAAAACTGCAAGCTGTACATCGTAAAAAGTGGCAATGACTTCCATGAATTGTCGCGGCCTTAGGCTCTTATGAAATAGACGGCATTGCAAGGTACTTGAAGAATCGTTGTTCCTCGACAAAGAATTTTAACTACATGGGAATCCCAATACTATAAAGAGTATCATCAGATGCAGCGAAGGTATCGACTTCACGAAACCAGATACTATAGAAACAATGCTATGGTTCGTGCAACGCATCAACGAAACTGGCAAAACACACAAGTCGTCGCGGCCCATAAACATTTTGCTAGTCAATGTGATACAAATAAACTACTATTTAGCGAGCGACGCATACATAAATGGCAGGCCCCTGCATGATTTTTCGCCCATGGTCCCTCAAACTTTTAAACTGCACGTGGCACCTCGAAACATAATTTATGTTCCAGTCGTCGCGAAGAGAGCACATGAGGTGGTCGTGACAGTCATCGACCAACACAAAGTTTTTGAACTTTTGAAACGAAGAAATCATCCTACTCCTGCATTTGAGAGCATGGGAATAATATTTATTGGAACCAGAAACAATAAAACAAATTGTCATGCAAAACCTGCAATCGGTATGTTGCAGGTCTCCAAGGTGTTAACGCTGCCAAACAAGATTTTCCTCCACAGTCTCGGCTTCAATGTCAATCGATATGGAAGATTACCTAAACATCTATGAGCCAATCATTTTTGAAGACAGTGTGCCGAATGTAGAACTTCACGCATACCAGCCATTCCTGACTGGATCATACACCCCACCATCGAAAGTTTGGATAGTGGTCCAACACCTAGATATATCAACTCTCTTCATTGCCAGTCTTTCCCGCGAATTAGGGGGTATCTGACGAAAGGAAATTGATCCATCCCTGCATCGACGAAAATAACGAGCAATGGAATTCTTCTCCTGATCGATCGCATCATGTATTTTCTCAATGGTGTCGCGGTGGACCAGTCGGGAAATAGGGGGATAACCTCATCAATCAAAAATTACCTTTCGCTCACATTTAATGAGATGTCTGTGGCCAAGATCACAGGCTGGGGAATCGAAGATGACTACAGTGTTCTTATATACCCGGGAGGCAAGTTCGAAGTGTGCATCCCGCTCTCCATGCTACTGGAATTTTCCGAATACTAAAAACGAGTTATCATCAATTCGATTCCGAAACTGGTGCTACTTATAACCAGTACGCATGTGGACACCAATGTGGGTACGGGAGAAAATCTGTAGACAGTGGAACTGAAGCTACACTCTATCTAATGGATATTGCCTCATGTGCAGTTGAGCTCTGCTAAATGCATACAAATGTTGAAGAATGTGGAAGATGGCAAACACATCGATGTGGCTTTCAGGTCGTGGAGTCTCACAACATATCCTGAATTGCTAGCAAGCCAGCACATTAACTGGATGGTGAAGTCCAGCCTTGCTTCTGAGACCATCGTTAGGCTACAAACAGCACAATGTGAGAGTGAGCCATTCGTAGCTCCACACATGTCAAATAGAAAATGTGAAAATATTTGAATAGCGCAAGCTATCCGTATAAAGACATGAACATGAATTTTGAAAATGGGTAGTATATGCTGGCCTATATAATGTATGCCCGATTACAAAATGCATATTATGAATGCTCCCAGTTCACAATACTAAGCCCTGGTACCTTCAACAGCTTGATGCCACTCATGTTTTTGATGTGAGTAAACAGTACGAGTGTATTACCTCCAAAGTAATCGAATGCAGGATCGAATTCACTACACAAGGAATATGTTTGCAAACATGTATGCTTTTTACCTGATACTTCACGACTGGCTTCTATCGTACAATTGCCGAGACATGATTGACAAAATACTGTTGTGAGCGCAGCTAAGTATATATAAATATAACTCTTCACACGCTATAACTGTTAAGTTGTCTTCGATTATTATCAGTATCAATATATACTGTAATCTGCAGGGTTTCCAGAGGAAAAATGACTTCACGCTCAAGCAGACCGGAGTGTCCTACCACGGTGATGGCAAAACACGAACAGGCATCTTCCATTCTCCATACCCCTGGAAATTGTAGGACGAGAAGAGCAAGAAAACAAACATTTATCTGAACAAGTACTACCATGGACTGTTATGGGACGAAGGCAATATTCCATACCACCAGGTGGGAAATGTGCTGAGCGACTTGGCAATGCAGTACCCGAAGGCTCCGATTAACGTAGCTGAACCAGAGCAGAAAAAATGGCTTAACGACTTGTGTAAATTTGAAGTGGAAATTATCGACATGCAGACTGAGTATGGATGTCCTTCGCTTCGCAAACTCTTTAAAATATATGGCGAGTGGCAACTTCATGTATGTGACATGTCAGAACCTGACTGGGCCTGCGCACTGAAGAACATGTAGCTGCTGTGCAAATAATGTACCTAATCCTTGGACCAGAAATCGGGTGCCTATGTGTAGACACGAAATCGTTCGAATCGACCCGAAGTTTCAGACCATTCTTCACATGCTTATAAAGGCAGGAGCATCTCCTTGCGTTCAGTTTGCTTCAAGACACCAGACAAAGATGTATGCATTTCACCTTGCGATTGTTTATGCGAGTGTCACACCATGTCACTCTACCATCGAATACAGATATTAGGACACGAGTTACCTACACACATTTATAAAGAGTTGTGATGGTAGCAGCATGCAGCATTGGAGATTTTCGCACTTCCCCCTGATGTACGAATCAAGCCAGCAGCTAGTAGCATTTTGCGAGCCTGGAAAGTGCACTGTTTTTCATATACGTCCAGCGACACATATCCCCGCCAGCAACGAAGACATTGTTTCTTTTACTGCATCCATTAATGAGATCGCTACGGACTGCAGAGAGAAAAACTCGCAGCAACCAGTCGAGAGTGTTGAAGCCTCGAGCAAGACGACCAGGCGGTTGTGAATGCCTCGTAGGTGCTGTGTGGTCATCAGTAGTTCCGCGAAAGACAATGCTGCACCATCCGATGAATGTGCCTGCAGCTCCGGAAATGAGCCGGCACCTACTGGTCAACGTCGCTGTCTTCGCCCAGCAGGTGTACTCACGAGGGTGCTGATGCTGGTTCTGCCACCAGCATAATTAGAGTTGAGGAGCTGGATGCTGGTACTAGAGAGATCGAGCCATCGAACAAAGATGAATGCAATGATAATGTAATGGATGGTGAATCGGAGACAATTATTCCTGCTTGAGTCGAAGGTCTTTGTAGTGACCCTGCGGTTTGTGTGGTCCTTGGTAGAGCACTGCTGCTTACCGCCATAGGTGAGTTTCTCAGCCTTTTACCAGACACCCTAAAATCATAATTTAATATCTGCATATAACATAATATATATATATATAAATTGAACTCTGTTTAAAGATTTTTTTAATGTTATCAGTTAAGTGCCAATTATGTATATTATCTTAATAATAAATAATATATATATATGTAATAATATTTTGTGTTTGACTTATTTTGAAAAACCTTGGCTTTATATAAAACATATTTAAAATGAAAAAAAAAACCTTATGTTGAAAAAAAAATTTTATACGGCAATTTACATACTTTGCAAGAATCGTCCTCGTCACTATCGGTAGAGCTCGATATTAGGCGACGAAATAGAGATATTAGCACTACCTAGGTGTTGAAATAGTATCCACTATGGTGGACGCCGACAGCACCACCTATATGTCGAAAGATAAACAAATATGGCTGCCACCTGGTGGCTAAATCAGCAGCTCACCTGGTGACGTAATCAATTATTGACAAACTAGTGCCATCAACAAACCAAAAAAAACCTCATGACTGCATACGATGGAATGAGCAATTTTGAAGAAGCGGGGGAGGGGAATGCTAATTCAATGTGATTGATTGGATTCAGTCTTCTGCTGGATGTGCTGGGAAAACATCCGGAATCGTAAATTTTTCAATAAATTTTTAATAATATATATATTTTTGAATTTTTAAAGTTATTTCGTATGAAATAATTTTTATAGATTTTTGGGAATCTTTAGGTTTTTTGGGATATTTTGGGTTTTAAATGTCAAAGGTTTCCAGGTCAAGGTCAAAGGTCAAGGTGACTGGTATCCACCATGACAGACAATATGGCCACTGGCCAACCAGAATGATAGATCATGAAAAGCTATACCGCTCCACCTATCTGCTGTAATCAAAGAAAAATTTAAAGAACTCTTATCTACACACTTAAGTTTACTGGTTATGTGCGAAACTCGGTGGGTTTAAAAACAAGAAGCAGTGCTACATTATAAAAAAATGTGTGACCCAATTGTGCAGCCTTTTCTAAAGATTCAAGAATTAACCAACAAAGAATCATCACAGAAAGCTCATCAGTTGTACTGCGCAATAATTCAAAGTTAACTTGTTGCTGCTTTGAATACTTAGAATAATAAGTTTTCATACATTTTAGTGCTTTGCTAATTTCTCCAATCACTCTACTCCAATCTTGCAGCATCCGTAAGATATATTGACGTTGTTGCAATCACACTTGATGAACTTAAGGATTATATACATGATTGCAATAGCATTTACGAAGACTCATCTTTTTTTGTTAGAAAAATAGGAGAGCAAATCAGAATTTCCTGTATAGTTGCAAGATCAGTTCACAGAGCTAATATTCCTATGGATTCTACTGAACAAATTTTCAAGAAGAACTTTTATTTATCACGCCAGGACTCAGCTTAGAGAGAGGTTTTAAAAGCAGAACTCTCTCATAACACCCTCACAGAAAATTATTCCAGCTCACAGCAATGCTGCAACCGAAGAAGAATAGAGAACCTGTGCTGAATTTTACATAACTATTTTGCCTGAATACAGTACATTAAATGCAGAATTTTCTTTTTGAAAAAAATCAAATGGATAAAAGACGACCACAAATGTAGACCAGTCACTGCATTGGACGAATTTGCAGATTGTGACGAAAGTACATAGAAAAACCGATTCCAAAACAAGGGCTGGGGGCTGAGGAGCCGAGATACTAACGTCATCTTGGGTCTGCCATCTTTTTTTCGGCCACCAGCTTGTTTATGTCGGCCATCTTGTTTCCATCTGCCAGGTTATTTCCGGCCACCATTTTGTTTCCGTTCTCTATTTTATTTTCGCCAGCCACCTTGTTTCGGACATCTACCATCTTCTCCACCATCTTGATTCCACTTGCAATTTGTTTATGTCGGCTGTTGCTAGGGTGCACGCCAGTCGTTCGACCACCATGTTTGTTTACGGAGATGGCAACCAGAATGCGCTTGTGTTGCTCTCGCTCAGCCACCATGTTGATTCTAGTGTTGGCCACTAGCGCAGCTGCTTTTTATTTAATTTTAACAGAGCTCTAAATATCTTCTAGAGGAGAGCAGGATCTAGCTGCAGAAACTTGCGTTGACATGCATATGCCTTAGACCACACAGCTATCGGGAAATGAGCTGGTACAAGGGTTTAAAAGTAGTAATAGTAATAGCGTGCATGTGCAGGGGATGAAAAAAATATTTTGTCATGATTATTCTAATGCAAAGTAATAATTTTGTTATATAAGATTTTTTGACCATACGTAACTTATATAGACCAGAAATAATAATGTTGTTTCATATAGTCATAGACATACACTAGGATTTTTCATATAGTCATAGTTCATTTAGGTATATTTTTTCTTTTTAAAAATAATATTAAAAGGTGTACCTTAGAAATAAACCACATTTTTTAATAAATTTTTTTTATTCATTTAGGTTACTGGACTTAAGTTTGAGAGCATGCATGCACAGGATAAGAAACTGAATTTGTCAAAATTATAAAAAAAAATCTGTGATTGCATGACAAGAGCTACGTTAGCATTTTCACAGGTTGAACCTGCATGGTGCCAAGTGACTGCACAAGTGCATGTGTACGTGCTTCCACGTCGTTTTCACAATCTACATGGTGTCAGATAGCATATGTCAACATGGGTGGAAATAGCTGTTTTAGCATTTTCTCAGGTCTGCACCTGCACAGTGTCAGGTAACTGCACAGGTGCATGTATACATGCTTCCATGTAGTTTTCACAAACTACAGGATGTCAGATAGCCTAAGTCGGCATGCATGCGGGAAGATCTGTGCTAGCATTTTCATATGTGTGCACCTGCACAGAGCTAGCTATATCCAACCAGATATTGTGTATAAAGAAAGGCCAGTGAAAAAATTTAGTGAATGCAAAGTAAAGAGATATTTGGGTAAGAATAAAATTAATGCCAAGTTAAGAGATATTTATTTTAAAAAAATACACGGACTTAAGAATATATATCTTATATTTTTAAAACGTTGGTAAGTACTATTCCAAAATTTCTTTCTAGTCGACAGAGGAGTCGTCACTTTTCGAGTGTCTGAGCCACCTCATGTACATGCGTCCATTGCGCAATTTCAGCACCTTTTCCGCCAAATAAACCTCAAGAATCTTCGTAGGCAGGATCTCTTCTGTGTAAAAGATTCTGACGATGGGTTCACCTTATAGGTCCTCGAGGTAATACATGTGCGGGTACCAATGTCGTAAGCAAACCACCATGTACAATTCTGCTGACCAGTTGTGACAATAGGACTTGTGAAACATGACAAACTGTTTGAATATGCGCACCATGTCACGAATCTTAGTTTTAGGCTTGCGCAGGTCACTCCTTATCGGAATAGCATAAACTGACTGAAGCAGAGAGTCGTCCTTGACATCTTCGGGCTCCATGTGAGTAGTATAGGGTGAGTATAAAATAATACCCTAATTTGGAAAGTCTACAATATCAAAACCAAACAACAACCTGTGCGATTTTTTTGGGTACATAAATTATCAAGTGTTTCATCCACCATGGCTAACAGTGACGACCTCAAAACAAGAATTATTTACGTCATTCAAACCGTAACACTGGACATGCTGACAAGAGTGTGGAACGAGTTTGATTATCGCGCAGATGTCGTTCGGGCCGCTCGTGGTTGTCACATTAATAATTTATGGAGATATGGTAAACAAACTTCACGGTTCCACAGTTCATTTCATTGGTCAACCAAGTTTGTAGGTTGTTTGGTGTTGATATTATTGACCTTCAAAGTTGGGGTATCCTTTATACTCACCCTGTACAATTAATTGTTTAATTATACTCGCGACATAGATTAACATTAACTCAAGCCACTTGTAGTTTCTATTCGCAGTAAAATGTCTCCACGATTTCGTTTTAAGGTCCGGTGCACGGAAAGTAGAATTAAAATAATCTTTACCATTGTCTGTGTGGAGATTTCCTGTTATGTGTCCTTCGCTAAACACACCCGCCATGGCCTTGATGAAATCACATGCATTCTTTGACATGAATGGTCTTGCCCAGGTGTACTTGGAAAACGTGTGTATTGCCGACAAAATGTAGTGGTGGCCTTTATTCGCACTAGCAAGCTCTTTTATTTCAATCAGGTTGGATTGGAAAATTTCGTCCAGCCCTTTTGTGTTGTACTTTCACCGAGGATAATTCCTTCTGGCCAACCTGTGCCATTCCCCAGAAATGGAATATTTCGTCATCGCAAGACATAGGCAGCTTCGACGAGATCTTCGATGGCGGTTTTAATTTCGTTGATATATAACCAGTTGCGTACAGATTGCGAAGCGACCAGCAGCCATAATTTATCGACGAGTTCGTTTGGATTGTCCCAAAACACGCAGTCTATCTTGCATTTGGCATCTATCTTCTGCAACAGCAGACCCGATCCAATAGCTTCGAACAATCGTGGAAACAGTCCCACGATATTGCGAATTAGCCAAAGAGTCGTCGCCTTAAATTGCTGCATTGATGGAATATCGTTTCCGTAATGAGCACAACTGGTCTGTGGCAGGTGGCGATACTGGTGAAAATCCGATTCGGTGTTGTGTCTGGGATGCCTACGACACCATGTGTCATTTTCACCCTGTGCTTGCAGATCTACATCACTACTCGTGGACAAAAACATCACTTCCTTGTTACTGTGAAACCATTTTTATCGCAATGTCGCAGGCCCTACAACTTGTCGCTGTTCGGATCACACTATGAAGCAATGTAGTGCCTGACCAGGGTGCCAACCTCGGGTCCGCGCTCTCGTGCTCGTTTCCGTTCCCGTGCACACAGCAAATCGATCACGGGATGATCATTTTCGCCACTAGTGGCGAAAATGATTCGGCCAGTTCTGGACTTATTTTCCATTTATGCATTGGGGTTGGTCCTTCCACGTTTATTTCGTGTTTTATATCCGGTGGAGGAAACGCTTCCTCCTGACATTTCCGACCAAGTTATTTGAGTAGTCTAGTTATCCGCTTGTATTCCTCTTCCTTTCGATTCTCTAGAGCCAGTTTGTAACTTTTCCCGAGTAGATATTTCGTGCTAACTGCTTCGATCGACAGTTGCAGCTCAGTCATCAGTACAGTTCGGTCCTCCATAATTCATAGAAGGGAATAAACACACAACCACACAAGTATATATATATATATATATATATATATATATATATATATATATATATTCACTCTCGAGTTGAGAAAAGTGAATTTTTTTATTTTTTCCAATCGCTTGATGCATGCATTGAAGACATTCAAGCTATGCTTTGCAACATCGGTTATGGCAGCCAGTTTGGATTTTTACATATTTTCAAGAGCCTTAGTTTATTTCTGTCTCTGCACAGTCAACACATTGTTCAGGTCTATTATTCTTGCACCTGCACCCCCTATGTGCCGGTTGACAGCTATCAAAACCTTCTACCATTTCATTTTTCATGCTCTCTATATTTTGCATAAGCAACGAATGGCTTCTGCAAACAGCGGTGATGGGAACTTCCATTATCTCATTTCTATCATCATCGGAGCGTAGACCATGTCCGACTGATCGAAGCCATGCCTGTAACTTCCCTTATGTACTGGCCAATCCTTATTGATCACTAATATGCTCTACTCCTCGTTCCAGTACAAATAACATATATCCTTAAACTCAGCGAATGCCATGTCCGTATTGACTTGGTCATCATTCGCATGCCGCAAGCTTGTGTCGTCCATGCGAAAAAACACAAGGAAATACACATTATCGCACAGTAACTGTTTTGGCACACGCGAATAAGTTTCGATCAAGTACACCAGTCCACGTTCGAATGCCGTCCCATGCTAAAGTACTTTTGAATACAAGTCTGTATTTCACATGCCACATCGTAGAAAATAAACACCAAATTTGACAATACTTCAAGGGAAATAGCATAGGCCTTCAACGTCCTGCAGTACACATGCCTGATGTTGGTATTTCTGTTGCTGGAGCGATTTGGAGTATAAGTAATTGTTCTCGAACCTATGACCATTCGGTTCCTCCAAATGGCTGAGAAGCACACACGTCTTACTACAACCCGACGGGCCACAAATTAGTCCACTCACGGTATTGTGCAACAGCGTGCTATGATGTGCATTGTGTGAGGTTTCGACACATTCAGCATGAATGTGTATGGATAGAGTAACATCTTGTTTGATAATATGTATGTTGCCACTTCTATCCTGCAGAGCTGAATGCAGAGCATGCGAAGTAGAATGCGAATCATGCGGAACGAGCAGAGCCAATTGCAGATCATGTGGGGCATCCGGGGCTAATTTTGAAGAATGCAGATCTGAATGCGGAGAATGGGGATATTCCCAAGTATCAGTGCTGCAAATTTCAAAATATCACTCGGAGTAAACTGCCTCTGGCAGATTTTGCATTCAAAAGTTACACTTGAACTATTCACTTTGCAGGTAGATATTTTATGTTGTTTTAAATTCTGCAATACTGTAGATGCTTCATTAGCACTTAATGTCCGTACTGTTCCAAGTCTAGAATGATACTGACACGAAAAAGTATACAGATCGGGTATATATCGGTTTGTAGTGCAGTGGTGTGTGATGACATGTAGAAGAAAGATCAAATCAGGAAGAGGGATCATCTATACACTGATCAATAATCTACCTTTCGAGCTGCACATTCCCAGATACAGGTTCTGCAGGCCAGGCAACAAGATTGCTAATAGGTTTGAAATATGTGGTAACCAAAATACGCTGAAGGCAGAAATATTTTGCAATGCCAATATCGATTTCACCGAACCGGATACCATTGAGCTAATGCTGGGATTCCAGATGCGTTGCTACGAAACTGGTAAAATACGCGAATCCTCGCGACCAGTGAACATATTTCCGGTGAGCATGATATAAATAAACTGTAATTTAGCGAGAGGCTGCTACATCAATGGTAAACCCAGCAATACGCTGCTCCAGTTCGCGCTGATGGCCCCACCAGGTTATAAACTAATTGAAGTTCCAAAAAGCATTATTTATGTTCCTCTGATCGCGAAGAGCACGCACGAAGTGGTCGTGAGGATCGTCAATCTGGACGATAAGCAGATAAACATCAAAAATTAAGAAATCACTATCTGCTTGAACTTGAAACGATGGGATTGAGTTTCGAAAGACGAACTGTGCAAAAAGTCAAGCACTTCACCAAACCTGCGACCGTAGAAATCGACGCACCGGCATGCTTACATGTGCCAAAAATAGAATGTTCTACGTAGCCTAGTGTTGAATGTGAGCAATAATGCAATACGACATTATTGAATGTGAACCTGTTGGCAGAATTCATCGACACAATCGACAAGTTTGAGCTGCATTCCTACCATATGTGTCTTACAGGCCCCTATGCCCTCGGGCATGCATGAGGTTCGAATCCCAATAGAGCATCCAGATATTTACACGCTGCCTTCGCAATCATTCCTGCTCATATGAGGTACACTCACGAAAGAGGACAGGACCCACCCCACCTCCATCACCATGTTCGTTCACAGTTGTATACTCCACCTTTTCGAGCGAGTACTTTACGAACTTAATGGTGTTGCTATTGACGAAATGCAGGATGTGGGCATAACCACCACTATAAAATCTACCTCTTGTTCATGCCTAACAATCTCGACATGGTAAAAATGGCAGACTGGGGAATGGAAGATTGATACGAAGTTCCCATCTTCACAGGAGGTAAGTTTGAGGTGAGTGTGACACTATCGATGCTACTTGGTTTCGCCTAAGATTATTGGAAGATAATTATAGGTGCCAAGAGAGAAATGGTTATAATTGTAACCACCTTGCAACTAAGTGCAGTGTTGGGAACCGGAGAAAACTCACAGTCCGTCGCTGTAACCCTGACCAACATGGAGTTATATGTTCCCCACCTGACTCCGAGCATCCCCGAACATAAGAAGATACTAACCTGCGTCAAGAAAGATAAAATCATCGACATAACCATCAGGAGTTGGTGTTTGGTTACTTCCACAGTTCTGTCATCTCCCATGTGAAACCACTGGGTCGTGAAGACGTGTTCATGCACGAAAAAACTTTGCTACGTCATATTGTCATTATTAATGAACAAGCAACACAACATCTCGTCAGACAATTCTACCTTCGGCCACTGCAAAGTCCAGAATGTTGAAATATTTCAGAAAAGCGAAAGCGATCCATGAATGGATTTGAACACCTCCTTCGAACAAGAAGGGTTTACTTTACAGTATTATCTGTGCACTCAGTTTCAAGTCTCCTACTGCGCCATTGCTGATCTTTGACACATTCAAACAAAACAAGCGAGTTCAAAACAGTGTGGTGGATTGTCGTATAAAAATTATTTCCAAAAAAAACCTGCCTGCGAACACTGCTTCATACTGTTTAATTTTGAATGACAGTGTAGTTAGCTACGGCTGCTTTTCGGGTCTGGTGAACATGGTGATCTAAGCATATATAAACCGGATATCCTTGCTTCTCCCCTCAGTTTGTGTCAGGATGGCTTACAGAGTCAGAGCAGCTATGTGTTCAAGGAGATCGCAGTGTCCTACGACGACGATGGAAATACACGCACACGCATTCCTTCTCTCCCCCATATTCGTGGAAACACTTGGGCGAGAAAAGCATGAAGACGAACGACTGGCTGACCAATTAATACCATGGAATTGAGTGGGATGAAGACAAGATTCCGTACCACCAAGTGGGAAACGTGATGCGCGACTTGCTGATGTAGTATCCAAAAGGACCGGTTTACATGACAGAGCCGGAGTAGAAAATATGGCTGAGCGATTTTTGCTAAAACGAAATGAAAAAAAATTAATGTGCAGTTCGAGTATGGCTGTCCTTCCTTGTGCAAGCTGGCGAATCTTACGACGACCAGCACCAACATGTCTGCGATAGGTCAAAACCTGACTGGACATGTGTCTGGAGGAACGTACAGCTGCTGCGCAAATTGCGTGCCTCTTCCTTGAACTGTGAATATGCTGCCTGTGACTAGACATGAAGTCACACGAAATATAAGATAATTAATTTTTCATATGGTTGCACACCTGATCGGCATCCACAGCATATAAGATGAGAAAAATCGGTGTGTTCATTTAGTAGCCGCTCAGAGTTCTGATCATCACCCTGCTCCATCATGTCCTAAGAAAATTTATTTAAATGTCAAGCCCGACTATGGAAGCATTGAATACTGCGTGGTTGTGTGTCTATTCCATTATATGAATGATGGCAGACTGAACAGAACTAATGACTGAGCTGCAGCGGGCCATCGAAGCAGTTCGCGCGAAATAACTACTCTCGAAAAGTTACAAACTAGCTTTCCAGAATCGAAGAGAACATGTTTACAAGCCGATAACCAGCAATCTGGACGAACTTGTCCGACTATACCAAGAGGAAGCTTTGCCTCGGACAGATATCAAACATGAAATCAAGGTGGTAGGAATGACCCCAATGCATAAATGGGAAAGATGTCCAGAACTGCCAGAATTGTGAAAATGGCCTGGAAGCATGTGCATATGCACGTGTGCAGTTACCTGACACCGTGAAGGTGCAGACTTGTGACATTGTTAAAACAGCTACTCCCACTCATGTTGACTTATGCTATCTGACACCATGTAGATTGCAAAAACGACATAAAAGCATGTACACACATACATGTGCAGTTTCCTGACACTGTTCAGGTGCACACCTGTGAAAATGCTAACACAGCTATTCTCACCCATGTTGACTTATGCTATCTGACACCATTTAGATTGTGAAAATGACATGGAAGCATGTACACATACACATTTTCAGTTAACTGACACTGTGCAAGTGCAACCTGTGAAAATGCTAACATAGTCCTTGCCATGCAAGCACTGTGATTTTTTAAAACTTTTATAATGTAAGGTACCCTGCCTACGCTTGCATGTTCGATAACACAACTCCAGTAACCGAAATGATTAAAAAAGAAATAAAAATGGAAGAAATGTATATGTAAAAAAATTACGACTATATGAAAAAAAATCATATTTTATGTATATGACTATAAGAAAAACAATTCTTATTGCTCATCGGCTAGTAAAAAGAAAATTATGTACAAAAATGATTACTGCACATTAGAAGAATCACGACAAAATATTTATTCATCTCCTGCACACTCACACTATTACTTTTTTTAAACCCTTGTTCCAGTTCGTGCACCTAAGCCATGTAGTCTAAGGTGTCTGCATGCTGACCCAAGGTTTGGCGGTTTGATCTCCCCCTCCAGGCGATATTTTGAGCTCTGCGAAAATTAAATAAAAAGCAACACCACTAGTGGTGAACTCTAGAAACATCATTACAGCCGAGCTAAAGCGACACCAGCACATTCTATCTTCCATCTCCTTCCTAGCAACAGCCGATGAAAACAAAAGACAAGTGGGAACAAGATGGCATGGAATATAGTGAATGGCAGAAACAATATGGTTGGTGTAAACAAAATTTTGGGCAGAAATAAGATGCTCGACTAAAATAAGATGACTGCTGGAAACAAGATGGCAGATGGAAAAAAGATAGCAGCCAGAAATAATATGGTGGCCGGAAATATAATGGAGGATCTAAGATGGCAGCAGCGCCTCAGCGGTTCAGTACACAGCCCTTGTTCTGGTATCGGCTTTTCCTATCTGGTGACGAAAATTATTTCCCAACTGTAAAAAAATTACTTCAAATTTTAGCGACACTTCCAATGGGAACTGGAACACCAGAACGGGTCTTTTGCGCCTTAAAGAGACAGATAACTTATTTTATAATCTCTATTAATGAGACTAGAGTAATTGGATTAGTCCTTATTTCCATGCACTGCAGTATACAGGCAAAAACCGAAGAAGTTTTCTCAAGGCTTCTGAAAATGCCTAGATGCATTTCTGTTCCACTTTGATCTTACTAGTCTCTCACAATAATTTATTATACTAAATGATCTAACATTTGTTATTATCCACTAGAGCATTTCTTAACAGTCCTGTAATTTTTCATTACTTTCAATGATCTGTATTTGCATTTAGTTTATGCAATGTAATTAATTTATATATGTTTAATCTTTCACCTTTCATGTGTATGTGTGTTTATAGAGATGTTTGGTAAATATAAACAGTAAGTATAATTTCATGAGGTAAAGTGTCCTAGTAATTAATATTTATTTTGCTGATTTAGAAATAACTATTTTATTAAGAATTCTGTCATGATCCAATAT
This sequence comes from Clitarchus hookeri, assembly GCA_002778355.1. Lineage (NCBI taxonomy): Eukaryota > Metazoa > Arthropoda > Insecta > Phasmatodea > Phasmatidae > Clitarchus > Clitarchus hookeri. The sequence continues at coordinate 157,065 of NQII01000397.1, read as the reverse complement.
TGCATTTTTGTGGCAAATTCTCGCCCGTTTCGCTTATTGTAAATTGTTTAATTCTTAATTTATTAGGTGATTCTCAATTAACAGTTTTATTTCTACAAATACAACGCAGTACTAGGTATAACATCTCTGTACTGCAAGAAATAATATTCCAATACACATTTATGTGTATGACAATTACAAAACTTATATATGTTAATATATTACTGTAGGCTGTACACGGTAAAGTGAGCACTTTTTGCGGACCTGCTAAATTTTTTCTCACAGCAAATTTTTATATTTTCGCAACTTGTTCACAAAACATTGCAATGTGAATAAATATAGAGAGTTCATTCTATTCGCTGCTCTCAAAATTTCATGTCCGAGATCTCTATAAAATATATTTATAAGTATATAATGCCTGTGAGAGGGACTTAAAAAGTGGCCATTTTACCATGGACAGCGTAATAATTAAGATTAACAAAATGTAAAAAATTGATATTTTTGAAACATTTTCAACCATTACTGTTTGCAAAATAGATGAATGTACTAATACGTAGTGTAACCAATTTGGATAGGTAATTAATACAAAACCAGGAATCAAAATTCAGATCAATAATTTTTTAATACTTAGAATGGGACAATTGCTCAAACCCAGGAGAAAATTTTTTCTAGGTATGCTTATGAGAGAACTTTCTTATTATTGAATAAATCAGCATTTTTTTGGAATCCAGTGCCCTCTCAATATTAATTAAAATAAATTAAAAAATTAAGAAATTATTTATTCAATAAATGTTTTTTTTTTTGTTTATTTGATAATGAATTTACCTCTTTCACGAGTGTGGGTTAATAGACATGGAAATCAAATAGTATATTAAATTCAGAATATTATTTGATAGTATAAAATATAAAATACAATTTATTTATGAAAATGTTAAGTCGTGGACAAAATGTTAAAAAAATTTAAATGTAATGCTTTCCGTAATAATACAATTTGGGCAGGATGGCTGTCCCAGCTAGAATTAAATTTAAGATTTTCGTTCAGATTTATGAATTTAATGTTTTATATTAAAAATTAATTTTATATAAATGTAACATACAAATCAAAAGTGAGCAGCACTCTTATTTTAATTAAATATATTCCATCATGACAATGTTAATATATCAAATTCCATAAATAAATTATCTGATACTTATATTGAACTTTTGCATGGTCCTGGTTGAAAATAAATTGACTAATTTCCTGAAAATATTACGGAACGATACACATTTAGTTATAAATGAAACGGACGTTTTTATTTTTATATGATTGCTTTTATATTGTATTTCTTTACATTTGATAAAACTATTTAATTTTATTTCCAATAATTATCCTTTATACTTGTAAAATATCTTATCTTCGCCTTTAAAATAATCATATTTTCAGAAATTAATTAAGAAATTATTTTCGAGATAGTTTATCATATATAGTATTATTAAGAACCTTATTGTTAATTATCGTTGCTAATTCATGTCTTTTTATGGTTGCAATATTTTGGTACTAATAATATGTTATCGTGCAATTTATTTTTAAACTCATCATCATTCAAATTATATTTTCTAATTATAAACAATCTTATTAGTATTTTATATCATTAAATTTAAAATAATAAAATTTGATTTTTTTATTATGTTCTAAAGCCTATAAATGTTTATTGAAACATTTCTTATATTTATTATAATCAATGCATTAATTGTAATTAACATACCCTTGTATTTAAAAACATAATAAAGGATTATATTTTTCAAACAGTTTGTAAAGTCCGTGCCTTTTAATTTACGTTACTTGGATTTATAGCTTTTATTTAATTTTGTATGTAACTATAACCTTGTGTAGGTGGACTGTATTCTTTTATTTCTGTGTAGTCTAGATTATGGTTACTTAAAAATTTTAATAAACTTGTATTTGTATATTTTAACCTTCTAGAGATGATGGGCATTATCTCTGAATTTATAGATCCTACACCATTGTGATTGAATTTCCAGGTACTAAATTTTTAGCACTTGAAATCGCATAATGTATGAATAATCGTACTCAATTATTTATTAATACATTCTTTTTAAAATAATTGAATCCAAATATCTTTGTAAAAAATTCCTACATTTATTTCGTAATCACATTTTTAAATATATATTTATGTATATCTAATTGTTTCTCAGAAATATTGATATAACCACAATAATTTTTTAGTTATAATTGTCTCCATTTGTTCAAAAATATATTCGAAAATTAAATGAAATTAAATATTTTTTAAAGTGATTCTGTGATTATCTTATATAAAATGTATTTTATAATAGTTATACAAAACTCAAAATAATTTTATGTTATAATATGTGTTATTGTTTTTAGACTATTTGATAAATTTATATAAACAATATACATAATATACATTTAGTACTTTTTACATTTTCTATCTGCCTTGTTACAGGGTGGGTAAAATTTTCAAAAGTTTAACAATGTCTTCCTTTTACAAAATGGGAAATAATATTTGCATGAAAACAAAATACTTATCATCTTTTAAAATACTTATCACATAATAATAAAATATAATAAAATATAATATATTACATTATGAATTATATTTTTACATTTCGAAATTTTACAAAAAAAATTTTATGTTGGCAAACATTATTCGTTTAAAGTTGTCGGCAAAGAAACATTGCGAAATTAATTCAAAACATCATTTTTAAAATGACATCACGAAACATTGATCTATTTAATAATGACATAAAATATGTATTTATTCAACACAAAAAATAAATTACTTGTATAATTAAAAAGCAATATAACGACTTGAGATAATAGGTAATTTAATAATTTTAAAAATTTTGAAATAAATTACTATGCCTTTTGATTTTCCTTTTTTTGTTGGGGGAAGGGGAATCATACTTGCTGAAATTCCACAATATATAAATATTAAAAACACACTAGTAATCAAAATAATTGTTTTACCAATGACTCGTATAGTAATATTTGCAGATTCTGAAAATTTTTACCCTGGTGCAGTCATATTTTGTATTACTATACCCGCCATTCCACAGAGTGTTAAACTTTGAAAGTGTTACTATTATAACAGAAGAAAATAATAAATTCAATTTTCAGGGAATATGTAACATTAAAAAAGTATTTAAAAAATGAAAAATGAATTAATAACATCCATTATTTATTGGCACCTCCTTCTTTGTTTCTAAAACTCCATTATATCTCAAACCGTAATTCTTAACATTAAAAATTTTTTAGTTATTTACTGCTAATTATTTCTGCATATCTATCGGTTAACAACATATTAAAGCTGTTATCTAAAACAAAAAAGACTTTCTACCCCCTAAATTGTATCATTAGCCCTATTAAAAATGTTTGTTGTTCTATTTTTTTTATTCTAACAAATTCAAGTTTTGAAACTCAAGAGCTGTATTAACATGTGAAGTAATGGATCCACCCTAATTTATATATATATTAAAATTGAAATTTTCAAACCATTTAAAAAATTCTATTTAATAACTATTTTAAATGGGAATCATTACAATCAATAAATGCAGTAACTGTGGTGGAGCAAAATATATTAATAATTTAACTTACATAAAAAGAAACAAAAGTTTAACATATTAATTTACAAAAGATTTCCATCAATCAATACAATAAAGAAAGTTATATAACCAATTATACCATTCGTAATATAAAACTAGAAAAACTGCTGGGTGTTAAATTTGGTATATATATACGTTTGCTAATAATATCTAGAAAAACATAAAAAATCAAAACATGTTAAATAAAAAAAAAGTTTCAATTTATTTTATTCACACCATTATACAAGCGATATTTAATAGATTTTACGTAGACTACATATAAATATATAAGAAACTATTTATTATCAAAATAATAAATTAAATATTTGAATAACCTGAATTGGAAATCGAATAATTAGATTTCGTTTAATATAGAAACGCAAATGTTTTAGGACATCTCAAAATTATTTTGTTCGTTTCTCCAATGTTAATAGAGGAACCAATCGTATGTAGGTTGTTGAAATATAGCGTTGGCCAAATATTTAAAATAAAAATACATTTTAGATTGAGAAAAGATAGTTTTAAAAACTCATTTTAAATAATGAACAATATTTACTACAAAACAAAGAAAATTTCTATGAACAATTATTAAATATAAATGAAACAGATGACAAAAATTAAGATATCGAAAATTATTATCGAAAGGTTTATGGAATGATGATGTTGATTATTCAGTTTATTGTAATTCAGGATAGCATATTATAACAAAAATTTTATAAATAATTCGAGATTAAATAATTGAAATAGTTAATAAAACAACTTGAAGAATAAAAATGTATTTCAGTTATATAAAATATATTGTTAATTAAATCATGAAGTAAATCTATGAATATATAAGTGTGCCCGAACATAAATTCTAATTCTACTTTTATATACCATATATTTAAACACCATTTCGAACAATCTTGGTATGCGAACATATTTTTTTTTACTATTATCGCCGTAGCTGAAATAACGTAATTACTTTTTAGAATGCGATTTTTTAAGACACCGTCATATGAATTAAATATGTTTTATGATATTTGTAGGAAGCTATAAATCCATTTTCATCAAATTTGGTGTACGTGTAGTATACATTAGGCCATGTAAAATTACATGATATAAGTGGGTGAGATACTTACTTTTAATGGTGCCGTATAAAATATTTTACATCAGTATGGCATATCTGCTAACTTGTATAACATATTTCAACAAAAATTTGTATTTTCACATTATCAACAACGAACATAAACTGCCTATACAATACCTATTTTGTCCGCAGTGAGTGAAGAGTGAGTGTAGAGATTTGGGCCTTTCTTAACTTCGGGGTATTTACAGCCAATGGCGTGAAGTGAGGTGGGTATGGAACAGTGCCCCAATAAAGGTGTGGAGGTAACAGAAAATCCCCGAGAAAACCCGCCTACCAGCGACACTTTCCAGGACGATTCTCACATGCAAAAATTCAGGAGCGGCCCCACCGAAAATCAGACACGGTTCGCCTAGGTGATTGCGAGTAGTCTAACAACTACAACACCGCGGCCCCTTTATTTTCGACGATGTTATATGGTAGTGTTATAATGCCTGTGTGTCCTATATCGATAACCAATGTACCAATTCCCACGTTATTTGGCACACAAATTGTGGTAAGGAACTCTTACCTGATTAAAAATTGTAATACACTTATTTTCATAATTGCTGTTAATGCAAATATTATGCATATCTACCGGAACATTGGACACATTCTAAACAAATTTGGAGAGTTGAGCCTACGTACGTAGCGTAGTTTGTTGCACACTGACTTATAGCACAAGGTGTGCTGGGTTACAGTAGCGGGTAAGGGCATATGTGTATTTGTGATAGCCTGATTGAGTATAGCATAATTTCTGGTTTCATAGCTAATGATCTCGCTGTCAATCAGATGTTAAGCCCTGCAAATCGGCTTAATCTGAGATCTTAAGAAACTGATCAAAATTATTTGTATGCCTAACTGTTTAGAGGAACGATGACTCATTAGTTCTGAGTTGTCATTCCAGAAGCTCTGTAACGAATTAACATAAAGAATGGTGACAAAAATCCGAATAACGTAAGAGCTTCGAAACTAAAATGTCTAGAATTAATAACTGAAGATATGGGTAAAATCTGAAGAAAAAATATATATCTCTGGCTACTCAATTGACGGATGTTCCAAACAATATACACTGCTTATGTTTTCCAACATTTGTTTTTTGCAAGAGCCATAGAGTTATTTTTTCACTCGCTCTGTGGGTATATGCTGAAGAAAACTATTAATGCTACGGACAGGAAAACCAATTACTTATTTTAAAAAAACTTTGCAGATCTCGCTTTAGTATGAAAGGAAAATATTAAACATGATCTTTCTCTAAAACATGTTTTATCCTATATTCATTGGTATGCAATTAATAACCATAAAACCATAAAACAGTGTAAATAACGAAAAAGTTCATTATAAAATTATTACATTTTTTACATAAAATCTTGTTTTTTCTTTATTGTTTTCCTTCAAAATCACTCATTTTACAATCAAAATCATTACATTTTTCATTAAAATCGCCTATTGTGTGCCAATTCACCCCACATCATTTAAAAAAAATATTTAACTGGTTATAAAAAAAGGGCACATGCATGTTTTTACGTTTTTATCGAAAATCTTTGTCTTCATTTTATGGAAATGCCTTTTTTTTTTTTTTTTTCAAAATCAACCATTTTTTCAACAAAAATGCTTATTTTTATATCTAAATCAATTATTTTTTTTCGAAATGTAGATATAAGGGCATTATAACAATAAGATATTAATTAAAATTACGGAACAATAGATCGTAGCGCATTAAACAAAGACATATTCACAAGAAAATGTAGACCAGCATGAACTAGCGCATTAATCTAAATTGTGATTTTAAAGAGCTTCTCTAAAATGTTATTTAATTTGTTTAGATTTTTCAGCGGTCGTCTTCTTGAACCCTGAAATTCCATAAAATAATTAATTAAGAAACATAAACTAGGGATAAAGTTGCATAAAATTGGCAGAATAATAATTCTATAAAAATAAAGCGAAACAATAATAAAATAGATCCTTAATATTTTCATAAATAATTTAAGACCAGTCTACCAGATGGGTCTAACTTAATTGAATTCTGAAAATAAAACTATGAAGAGTTAAGTGGTCCTAATACAGTACCACTTAAAGATGTTCTAAAGGGGTAGTAATACATTTACTGTAACATAATATTTAAGGATTACTCCAACGAAGATTTGTCAGCAAAGAAAAATTTTCCTGCTAGAATATAATAAAAAAAATTTCAAAATTTATTTTGTAATTGAATTAAAGGTTTTTCCGAGCACCCTGAAACAAGGCGTCTAATAGTTGACCTTTAAATATTAATGAATTTTAATATATAGTTCTATATTTTTAAAAAAATGTATCATTCGGTGGAAAGAAACCACCTGGATTTCCAGGGGTTATTATTATACATACTTATGTTACAGAATGAATCAAATATATAATATTGTTTGTAATAAAAATGTAAAAAAATTTAAAATTTATATCTCCTACCTGATTGGTTAGTAGGTAATAAATAAAATGAAAAATACCGGAGCCCATATTCATTTTTCATCTTTCCAACAGCCTTTCACAAATTTCTTCACAATACCATCCAAGATATGTTAAGCAGATTTGCCACCATGAGCACTTACCTGTGCTTATAGCAGTGGTTCATTTTCGGCTATATGTACTGTGGTTGTGAAAGGGAGTAGAGCCCAAGTTGAGTTGGGGTATTTGTGAATAGCTGGAATCCCTCACTCAAGATGTCAACTCTCATTCTTTTGATACAAAGCTATTGTGACTCGCCAAAATTATCAGAATATGATTAGAAAGCCTTGAATGGTTTTCGCAAGGAGAGAGTATATAATTAAGTTGTTTATATACATGTCGTCACTAGAGTTATATAATAGTAACTTATTCTCAACAATTTAATATTATATTTTTAATATACACATTTTTTTAAAGAAAGGTAAAGTATCTCAGATATGTCCAATATTATGTTTTATCAATTTGCACACTTTGTTTTTTTTGAAAACAGCATTAATTGTCTTATATTTTATTATGTTATATGTTTGGTATAAGTGGTGCAATTTATGTGTGTCGGAAACACTGTAGACTTGATAAACACATCCGCTAAATTCTTCATGATAAAAGAGCAAACAAGAGTTTTTTTCAGTCGGAGATCGGCCAGTCTCCAGATCAGGACCACGTCGCTTATCAGAATTAACTTCCTAATCGCGTAGATAAATACTGTATCTACCATGCCCATTCCTGAATTATTTATAATTTCAGTACCTGGGATGCCAGTTAGAGCTGATTTACGCTGCGTCCTGCAGACGTCTGAGCTACCAATCAGCAGGCTAGCTTCGCGTGTGCGTTTTCCACGCGCTGTTACCAGATACGCTATGTCCGGACTTCAGACATTGCCCCAAATAATTATCTTCGAAACCATATAATCAATTCCAACTTAACTCTGTAACCTGAGAATATATATAAAAACATTAAATGTGTTAAAAGGAAGCCCTTTTGTCCTTTACTTTTATAGTGCAACATGAATAAAAAAAAATTTTGTGTCGTAACTCGAGAAACAATTAATCTTTTCCTACCAAATATTGCGAACGAATAGCACTGCAGAAGGTAATTTTAATTGATATGTTTTAGTTATGTCAGGTACTTATTTTTAAAATAGTATCACATTAAAAATTAAAATTACTCGATATCTCCAAAAAACAATTATTTCTACTAAATTTGGCATTCATGTAGCACTGTGGCAGGTCATGTAAAGTGATAAACTTTGAGTAGGTCAGTAACATATATTTCCAAATGTTGGCCATATAAAAATTTATGTTCTGAATTTTTTATGTTCAAACTACAAAACAAACTTCAACTTAACTTTGTATACTGACAGTATATATTATATCCATCAAATTTGTCTATGGAAAGCCTCATTTCTGCATCTTTTTGAAGATAGCCCCACATTAAATAATGCGGGTTTTTGTCGTATCTCGGGAAACATTCAACCGAATTCTTTCCAATTTAGCGAAGACGTTTAACTCTGGCAGGCCATAATAAATTTATACATTTTAACTGTTTTAGTTACTTATTTTAGGAAGGCACCCATACAAACATTTTAGCTTGGTGTGCTTTATCTATGAAAATTGGTAACATATTTAAATTCAACTTTGTGTACCATTTTGTCCTCCGTTTTTGAAGAACAATGGAAGTTTTTTATTCCATATCTCGACGACTAATAAAACGATTCATATCCACATTTCACGCAATTATTCCTACAGTTGGTTTTGTGAATTAATATGTGTTATGTGCAACAGGCTTAATTGAATGGGGTTTCTATAAAGAATTGATAAAAATATGTTATATTTATAAAATGTTTCAACAAAATACAAACAAAATTTTTATTGCAAGCAGTATTATTTAATGCATGATTTAAGCATAGATATCCTCTTTATGGGTTATTTTTGCCGAATGGTGTCAGGTGAGTAAATTAAACATTTTCCTATATTTCTGGAACAATTCTACTAATATACAGTTAATTTTGCACACCTACAAAAGGCGATATAAAGTTACATGATTTAAATAGGTTGAGACAATGATTTTCAAAATTACATCTATATAAATATTTTTAATTGTTTGGCATATCTATTTAACAATTTAACAAATTCAATCAAAATTTTATTCTGACAGTATCTATTAGAAACATCGTCAGTGCTTCTTTTTGGCAATTTTGTAAGATAGGCTCATTTAAGAAAATAAGGTTTTATGTAATATACCGGAGGTAGCAATAAAATGGCGGTTCTACGTCACCTGGCACCTGGAAGGGTATGAGGGACGAGCTGTAGCGTCTCCTGCGGAAGCCGATGACGATATCACGGAGTTTTCCTGCTCACCCGCTAGGTGCGCGGTGCTAGGTACGCGAGGCTCTCATCGCTGATGGGCTGTGCGAGTCTCTAAAAATTCTCTCGTCTCTGATAGGCTACGCAGGGCTCGCATAATGTTTTTGAAAAATACATTTTTTAAAATTTTATTTTGAAATCTCTATTAAAATGTAATTTTTATCTGATAAGCTACGCGAGGCTCTCAAAACTGACAAGTCAGTACCATTCATATTAGCTGACGAATGTTCGTGTTCTTTGCCCCCTGGCATACAACTTCAAACAAGAAAAAAGCATTGTCTAATTTTCCTAATCTCAAAATCTGCTCGCGAGGCTCTCAAAACGCTCTCGTCTCTGCGCGAGGCTCACGAAATTAAAACTTAAAAAAAAAATTTAATTTTTTAGTTTTATTTTTAAAATTTATTTAAAGTCGGAGAGTCGTCATGAGCACACAGCGTGAGGCTATGTTGCGCAACAAGGCGACATAAAATGTTTGAAAAAAAATGTAGTTTCTAAAATTATTTATGAATTTCAGTGTTATTTTCTAATTGATGTTAATTTTAAAAAATTTTCGCCACACCAGGCTTTCGAAGGAGGGTGAAGCTGGCTGACTATAGGATGCTGACATGTATAATGTTAAAGGCGTCTTGGGTTTGTTATGTTTAACAACTTGGCACTCGTAAATAAAAAAAAGTAAGATGTATGTATATATTTAAAAAAGATTCTACACATTGTATCGTAAATCTGCGGGCGGCGCTGCGTGACCACTTGACTCCAAATCTATGAAGTTTAGCGTTATTTACAAATTGAAGGTTTAATTTTCAAAATTGCATTACACGAGGCACTCGAAGGAGAGTGAAACTGGCTTCTCGTATGGACACCATTGAGGCTGCTCCTTTCTTTTTGCATGATGTCAAATATTCCTATAAATTATCTATCAAGCTAACAGGATTCTGACATGTATAATGTTAAATAAAAAACTATATTAAATTATACATTAAAAATAAGTAAAATGATATCTGCACTGCGTGACCTCTGCTTCTAATGTCGGTGAAAGATACCTATCGATACAACATGCTGCTCCTGGCTGGCTGGTTATCTTGCGTTAACGGTCCGGTGTTCGATGCTGCATGCTGCTCCTGGCTACACGCTGTGTGCTACACCAGGAGGATATATTCTGCCGGACCTCGTTGACGGCGCTGAAAGAAATTAGTAACTCTAATCACATCCAAATAATAATTCTTTTAAAAAAAATCGTGACATTATTCTCCATCGCGCTGTCGGCGATGCGCTGTTCTGAAAAAACCAACATAAGAGACCAGGCTGCATCGGTAATGTTAGTAACTCTGACCAAGATTACCACTGTCAGCGTGATGGCAGGAGGTCGACGTCGTGCGGTCAGACCTGGGTGAGACGACAGGCAATACTCGATGTCATGCGGCTGGACCATGGTAATGGCGAGCAGGGTCAGCGTCGTGAGACCGGACCAGGGTGAAGGCAGCAGGTCGACGTCGTGAGGCCGGACCTGGGTGACAGCAGGCAGTACTCGGTGTCGTGCGGCCAGACCTGGGTGACGGTGAGCCTTGTCGGCGTCGTGCAGCCGGTCTGGGTGATGTCGAGTGGGGGTTGGCATCGTGCGGCCAGACCTGGATGACAGCGAGAAGGGTCGACATCGTGCGGCTAAACTTAGTTGATGGCAGGCGTAACTGAAAAAAGTATTAGTAACTATGGTCCCTCCCAAATTATTAACATCAACAGGACCAGGAGGGTTATCGCAGAGTCTTCCCAACCATACACAACGATAAAGGAGCCTAACACGTAACTCAAGGCTGCCGAAAATGTCTCATCATCGACAGCCTATCATAAAGAGTGATACCGTGCACAACTATAGAGGAGCCTAACATGTTATGCGAGGCTCTCGAAAGTATCTCGGTCACTGCGACGAAGCGCGCGGCATAACAAAGGATGCAGAAGAGCACTTCAACGATGCATGGGACATAACATAAAGGACGTAGCTGAGACACATGGCATAACATAAGGGGCGTCGCCGAGGTGCATAATGTAATGTAAAGAACGCAGCCGAACACTTACATGATGCGCGCGGAATAACATAAAACCCGTTGCAGTGATGCGTGACATTACATATAAGACATCATCATTATGCATTGTTTAACATTAAGGACACTGCCGAACATTTAACGATGCACGTGGCAAAACATAAAGGACATCACCTTGATGTGTGATGTAACATAAAGGATGTCTCTGTGATGCTTGGTGAAACACAAAGGATGCTGCCGAACACTTCAATGAAGCGCACGGCATAAGATAAGGACAAGGCCATGACACATGATGTAACATAAAGGACGTTGCTGTGACACATGGCATAACATAAAGAACGTCGCCATGATGTGTGGCATAACATAAAGGATGTAGCTGTGATGCATGATGTAACATAAAGTACATCGCTGTGATATGTGATGTAACATAAAGGACGTCAATGTCATGTGTGATATAACATAAAGGACATCGCCATGACGTGTGACATAACATAAAGGACGTCGCTGTGATTCATGGCATAACAAATAATGTCACCAAGATGCATGATGTAACATAAGTTATAGTTCACGCTGACATGAAAGGTGTCATAGCATGTTCAGCCCAGCATACAAAGCATTCCATGGTGATAACTATGATTCTGTGTATACCCGAAGTGATAATATGTATAGACATCACAATACATGCAAAGGCCATGTTTGTCGTTCATCGGGAAGCAAGTGCATGTATTGCAGCAAGACATTCAGCAAGAGCAGCTATACCAAACGACATGAAGATGACAACTGCAAATTTGCTATAGTCTACAAGACCTACCCATGTGTTAACTGGCATGCAGTATATTCGAATAATGACAGCTTGAATGCTCACAACAGATATTGTTCTTCTTCCAAAACAGAAAGCATAAATGTTTCGCTCAAATGAAGAAGAATATGGTGAGAATGTATCAAATATGATTATGTATTCATATTATGTCAACTCTGTAAATAAAGGTAATAGTATGTAACTTATTTCTGTGTTATTCGTTTATCTTCACCCTCTCCAATATTAAGTTCACCTCCACCTCTGAGAAAAAACCCAGATTTTGTCAAAAGTCTGAAATATAATTAATAGTTTTTGTATAGTTCCATGGTCCGAACTCAGTTCCCTACTCATCGTGAAAGAAAATACACACACATGTGTATCGTGAACCTTCTGTGATGATGGATGTGAACCTAATATTAGCATGGTTGTGATAAATGAATGACACTGAAGTAATAATAATAATTTATATATTTTACCTTTCTTTAACAGATGAGGGACGAGTCATATAGTCTCATTAAACATAATTATTCCAGAATGTAGGTTGCGTGGGGGTGTGTGTGTGTACATGTTACTCGTAGTCTGTGTATGACTCACCTAGTTGCTATGACCTTCAGCGTACATGGTACTTGCACCTTGTTTATAATCCATCTCTCACCCTATATACACGATGACTGCTGCCTCTCTCTAAGGTATATAGTAATTTTTATCATTCTGTCTGTCTCAGTTGCTATTCACACTTCGACAAGTGAACAGTCGCTAAGGTGAATGTGCTCTTCATCTTCGGCGATGGAAAATAATCGGGAAAGTTATTTGTTTCGTTACTGTAAGAAGACTTTTTTTCTGAAACACTGTCATGCTCGACGAGCATGGGACTTGCCACCACTATGATGCCAGGTGAAAGGATGCTGGAAAGAATATGAGAAAACCGAAGTGGAATGGTAGAGCATGAGACATGTCTCCATCAGGGTGCCAGGTAAAAGGTTGTTAGAAGGAATATGAGAAAACCAAGGTGAAATGACCATTGTAATGACCAGGATGGTCTGGTCTTGTCTCATACTATCTAAAGTATCGTAGAGTATCTGACACTTGTGCAATATGCACTGGTTGGTTTGTAAGTACTTATAACTTGTTTACTTTAGAATTTTTATATTTTTAATAAAAGTTGCGATGGTATGTGGTAGTGTTGACCTTATCGTTCTCCATACTTCACGACTCTTTAGTCTAATGTTACATATGTTGTTCCTTGCTTGGTGTAATTTGTGTCTCTCTGTAGCATAGCTCGGACATATGACGTATGTGAGAAAGACAGTTTTACTATTTATTTTGCTACACTTATCAAGTCTACCACGCTATATCTATATATCTATATATATATATATGTATAGATTGTTAAATGTATATAACTATTTGTTTTATAATTATTTTTTTATATCTGTTTGCATCAGCATATAGCTTTGATGACTCTCTTGGGTGACTAATGGTTCGAGGGCTTGTAGTAGCCTCCTTTATGATAAACTACCAACTTCGTCTGTGACGAGACACTTTCGAGAGCCTTGTGTAATATGTTAGGTCCCTTTATCGTTGTGTATGGTAACGTTCTTTATGATAGGCTACCAGCTTCGTCGGAGACTCTTTCGAGAGTCTCGTGTAACATGTTAGGTCCCTTTATCCTTGTGTGTGAACCTCGCGTAATATGTTAGACCCTTTTATCATTGTGCGCGTTAGTGTTATTTATGATAGGTCGTCCATGACGAAACACATTCGTGAGCATCGCGTAACATGTTAGGCTTCTTTATCTTTATGTATAGCGATGTCCTTTATGTTAGGCTGTCAGCTTTGTTAGTGACGAGATGTTTTCGAGAGCCTAGCATAACATTTTAAGTCCCTATATCATTATGTATGGCAGTGTCCTTAATGTTATGCTGTCAGCTTTTTAGTGACGAGACACTCTCAAGAGCCTCGCATAACATGTTAGGATCCTTTATCATTGTGCGCGGAAGTGTTATTTATGCTAGACTGCTGATGACGAGATCGTTTTGAGAGCCTCATGTAACATTTTAGGTCACTTTTTTGTTGTGCTTGGCAGTGCTGTTTATGATAGACTAACGATTACGAGACACTTTCGAGAACCTCGTGTAACATGTTAGGTTCCTTTATCGTTGTGTATAGAAGCATCATTTATGATAGGCAATTAGCTTCACCACTGCAGAAACTCTTTCGAGAGCATCGCATTCCATGTCAGGCTCCTATATTGTTGTGTATGTTAGCATCTTTTAGGATAGGCTACCAGCTTCAACGGTGCCGAGACAATTTTGAGAGCCTCGCATTACATGTTAGGCTCCTTTATCGTTGTGTGTGGTTGGGAAGACTCTGGGATAACCTGTGTTTATGTGTGCGAGCATGCATGCGTGTTTATGTATGTGTGTGTGTGCATATGTACAGGGGATGGACAAAATAATATGAACACAATATTTATTTATAAGGTGTTGTACAACGATTTGCTTTTATAACAGCTGCAATTCTTAGCGGAATAGATTCGTAGAGTGTCTGAATAGTTTCCAATGGAATGTTGTCCCACTCTTGTACCAAAACATCCACCAATTGCTTCAGTGATGATGGAGATGGAAATCTGCTCCACAATCTCTGCTCTTAAACTCCCCATAATGGTTCAATTATGTTGAGGTCTGGCGAAGATGTTTGATGATATTCTGATGCTTCTCAAACCAAGACTGAACTTTTTTGGCTGTGTGTATAGGTGCATTATCATCTTCGNTATCATCTTGGAATATGGCAGTGTTTGGCAGCAATATGCTAGTCATAGTAAGAACTTCATCATTGAGGATGTCGAGATATTCATTCGCAGTAATCCGGCCAGTGATGTGAATGAGAGGACCAGCTGTTAGCCACGATATATCTGCCCAAATCATAATGGAACCTCTCCCATGCTTGACTGTAGGAAGCATACAGTCCGGGTCGTAGGCTTCTTTTGGGGTTCTCCATACATAAACCCGGCCGTTTGTAGGAAATAATGTAAACGATGATTCATCGGACCATACCACATTCTTCCAATCATCAAGTGTCCAGGTTTTATGATAGTGGCACCACTTATTTCGCTGCTTAGCGTTAGATTCCTTTATAAAGGATTTCGCAATTGGAGCCTTTCCATGAAAGTTAGCTTTGTGGAGCTCCCGCCGTACTGTTTTTGTCGAAACAGTATAACACAAGTGAGTGTTGAGTTCTGCTGTCACTTTTTCTGCGGTAGTTTTACGTTGTCTGGCCACAATTATTTTTAATGATCGTCGATCTCTGTCAGTTAACTTTGGGTTTCGCCCACTATTCCTCTTCGCCGATAATGTTTTACCATATTTTGTGTATGCTGTCATTACCGTGGATACTGTCGCTTGTGAAACGTTAAACAATTCAACTGTTTTAGTAGCTGACGCTCCCGCTAACTGAGCAGCAACGATTTGCCCTCTTTCGAAGTCTGAGAGATCACATATTTCACCGATCGCTTGTTTTAACCATCGCAGAACAAAGCTTATAATACACTGAAATGTAACCTACATGACTTGGCACACAAACTGTGCAATACATACATGTCTTATTATTTACACGGAAGCAGTGTTGCCAACATGCAACAAAATGTACTATATTGCTTGGTGTTCATATTATTTTGTCCATCCCCTGCATATATGTATGTGTGCATGTGTGTGAGTGTGTGCATGTATATGTGGGTGTGTATGTGTACAAGTGTCAGTCAGCATCCTTCATTTTAGGATGTCCGCTTCGTCGCAGTGTTCGCTGTCAATCTGTATGTTAGGTCGCGCGCATTGTTGAAGTGTTCGGCACTACCCTTTATGTTATGCTGTGCACATGTTTGAAGTTTACTGCAGCATCCTTTATGTTATGTCGCACGCTTCGTCGCAGTGTTCGGCGTCATCCTTTATGTTATGCCATGCGCCATGGCGACTGCTTTTATGTTACATCATGCATCATGGCGACGTTATTTGTTATGTCACGCATCACAGGGAAGTCTTCTATGTTATGTCATGCATCATGGCGACGTTCTTTATGTTATGATACCCATCATGGTGATGCACTTCATGTTATGCCATGCAACACAGCCACATTCTTTATGTTACATCATGCATCATGGTGACATCCTTTATGTTATGCCATGTGTCACAACATCGTCCTTTAAGTTACACCATGCATCGTGGTGACATCCTTTATGTTAAGTCTTGCATCATAGCAATATCGTTTATGTTATGCCACATGCATTGTTGGAGTGTTCGGCAGCTTTCTCTATGTTACAGCACACAGCTCGGTGACGTCCTTTATGTTACACTATGAATCACGGCGACGTCCTTTATGATATGCCGTGCATATCGTTTAATTGTTTGGCAGCGCCCTTTATGTTACACCATTCATCACAGCGACGTTGTGTATGTTATATCATGCATCACGGCGACGTTCTTTCTTACACCACATATCACAGCGATGTCCTCTATGTTATGACACGAATCACTGAAACATCCATTATGGTATGATACACATCACAGTGACGTCCTTTAAGTTATGTAATGCATCACAGCCACGTCCTTTATGTTACATCATACATCTTGATGATGACCTTGATGTTATGCCATGCTTCATGGCGATGTCCACACATCACCGCGACATCCTTTATGTTAAGTCACACATCATGGAGCCATCCTTTATGTTATGCCGCACGCATCATTGAAGTGTTCGTCAGCGTCCTGCATGTTACACCATGCACCTTGGCGACGTGCTTTCTGTTATGCCATGCGCGTCGTTGAAGTGTTCGGCAGCATCCTTTATGTTACACTATGCGTCACAGAGACGTCCATTATGTTATGCAATGCATCATGGTGTCATCCTTTATGTTATGTCATGTGTAATAGGGACTTCCTTTACATTATGACACATGTCTTGGCGATGTCCTTTATGGTATTTCACGTGTCACAGTAACGTGTTTTATGTTATGAGTCGCACATCGTTAAAGTGTTTGGCAGTGCCCTTTATGTTACATAATGCACTTCGGCGACGTCCTTTATGTTACACCATGCGTCATGACGACATCACTAATGTTATGTCCCGCGCATCGTTGAAGTGTTCAGCAGCATACTTTATCTTATGCTGTGCACTTCGTCGCAGTGTCCGATATATTTTCGAGAGCCTCGCATAACATGTTAGACTCCTTTATCATTGTGTATGGTTGGGAATACTCTGAGATAACTCTCCTGGTCCTGGTGTTGTTAATCATTTAAGTGAGACCCAAGTTACTAATTTTTTTCAGCGACACCTTCTTTCAACGAGTTTCAACCACATGACATCGAGCCTGCTTGCTATCACCCAGGTCTGGCCGCACGACACCGACCCTTCTCGACTTCACCCACGCCCAGCCACACGATGCGGACCCCGCTCGCCATCACCCAGGTCTGGCCACACGACGCCGAGCGCTGCCTGCCGTCACCCAGGTCCGGCCTCATGAGATCGACCTCCAACAGACCACCCAGGTCCGGCAGCATGATACCGACCCCCATTAACCGTCATTCAGGTACGGCTGCACGACACCGAGCGTAGCCTGCTGTCACCCTGGTCACCACTCACCATCACCCAGATCAGACTGCATGATGCCGTCACCCGGGTCCCGCCTCACAATGCCGACCACCCTGCTCGCCGACAGATGTACTCTTGGTAGAGTTACTAACACTTCTTTTTTTCAGAACATTACCGACACAGCCTGGTCTCTTATGTTTATTTTTCAGAACAGCGTATCGCCGATAGATCTGCATTCTTCAAAATAATACATCACGATTTTTTTTTTAAGAATTATTATTTGGATGTAATTAGAGTTACTAATTTCTTTCAGCGCCATCAACGAGGTCCGGCCGAGCATCTCCTCCCGGTGTAGTACGCAGCATCGAACACCGGACGTGCAGCAAGGAGCAGCATGCAGCGTCAAACACTGGACCATTAACGCGAGCCAACCAGCCAGCCAGGAGCAGCATGTTGCATAGATAGGTATCTTTCACCGCCATTAGAAGCATAGGTCACGCAGCACTGCTCGCAGATTTCAGTTTATTTTTTTTATAAATATTTAATTTACTTTTTTTTAACATTACACTGTCAGCATCCTGTTTGCTTAAGAGCTAATTTATACGAATATTTGGCATCATGCAATAACTAAGCAGAAACCTCAATGCTGTCAGTGTGAAAATTCAGCTTCACCCTCCTTCGAGGGCCTCGTGTGACGTAATTTTGAAGAAAATAACCTTCAATTTGAAAAAACACAAAACTTCATAAATTTGGAGTCTAGTGGTCACGCAGCGCCGCTCGCACATTTACGATACAATGTGTAGAATATTTTTTTTAATATTTACATACATCTTACTTTTTTTTATTTACGAGTGTCGAGGTGTTAAACATTACAAACCCAAGAAGCCTTAACATTGCACATGTCAGCCTACTATAGTCAGGCAGCTTCACGCTCCTTCGAAAGCCTCGTGTGACGTAAATTTTTTAAGAAAAAAAACCAATTAGAAAATAACTTTAAAAATCAAAAATAAAATTTGAAACTAAAAATTATTTAGAAAATTTCATGTCGCCTTGTTGCGCAACATACGCTCAGGCTGTGTGCCCACGACGACTCACCGACTTTAAATACATTTTAAACAAAAATCTAAAAAAAAAATGTATTTTTTTATTTATAATTTTGTGAGCCTCGCGCAGAGACGAGAGCATTTTGAGAGCCTCGCGAGCGCATTTTGAGATTCGAAAAAATAGACAATGCTTGATTGCTGTGAGAAGTTGTATGCCAGGGGGCAAAGAACACGAACATTCTTCATCTAATATGACTGGTACTGACTTGTCAGTTTTGAGAGCCTAGCTTATCTAATCAAATAAAAATAACTTTTAAATAAAAATTTAAAAATAGATATTAAAAAACAATATTTTTCAAAATCATTATGCGAGCCTCGCGTAGCCTATCAGAGACGAGAGAATTTTTAGAGCCTCGCATAGTCCATCAGCGATGAGAGCCTCGCATACCTAGCGCTGCGCAGCTAGCGCGTGAGCAGGAAAACTCTGTGATATTGCCATCGCCTCCCGCAGGAGACGCCACAGCTCGTCCCTCGACCCCTGCCAGGTGCCAGGTGACGTGGAACCGCCGTTTTATGGCTACTGTCGGAGACCAATGAACTGATATCT
Organism: Clitarchus hookeri; assembly: GCA_002778355.1. Taxonomy (NCBI): domain Eukaryota; kingdom Metazoa; phylum Arthropoda; class Insecta; order Phasmatodea; family Phasmatidae; genus Clitarchus; species Clitarchus hookeri. The sequence goes on along the minus strand of NQII01000397.1, from coordinate 137,466 downwards.
AACAATTTTTTCACATAAGTAGCATTATGTTATCCATGACCCTTTTGTTTTTTTAATGGCGCAGACACATATTTTCTAAATGATAGCTATGCAAATATTTCAGGTTATTAACCCTATCATTCAAATTATTAGTCTGATTGCATCCGATGGGGTTGCTCCAAATCCTACCTCAGTGATGCAGTTGATTGCAGTTAGCTTAATTTTATAAGTTTTTCTTCATTCGAATCTCGGGTAAATCATTCGTATATTTTAATCGTCTTGGTACTGTTTCACATTTTTCTGTTTTCATCTCCAATGATATTACTGTCAATGAACGATGAAATGCCTACCTGCCAACTAAGATTTTAAGAATTTCACTAAAATGTGATTGCAGTAATGTATAGGAAAATAGGTTTACAAGTTATAAGTAACTTCTCGATTACATCGCATTCACGATAAATAGTAATTATCCTTATTGCGTAGAGCTAATGAAAGTATAAGTTTACAGGAAGTTTGACAAAGTACACATAATGTTTCGACATAGGCAACCTGAGCATAATTAAGATGTTATATAAACATGTACAGTATATGAGAATACTTAAATTATTACATAAATATTTCGTGGCATTTAGTACATAATAGGTAAATTTTTACTCTCTACCAGTGATTCTTTGCAGATGATTCCAAGATAATATATTAACAGTAGCTGGTGAATGAGTGAGCGACAAACATACATGTGTAGCATACATATTTATATATATGTGCAAATACAGATGCAATCCTATTTCATTTTAAAATACATAACTCAAGTTTTTAGATAAAAAAAGTTAGAAAATTTTGTTATCAATAAGTATATTGTAAAATATGAATACCTAATGGCATTTTTAGGCAACTTTCCGAAGGAAAGATAGGTTTATGCAATCACCCAAATGTCTGTCTGCAATGCATGTCCGCCTACCCCCTATTCGCCAGCGCCGTAGTAACATAAACCCCACAACCGAATTTCACCAAACTAAATCCACATGTAGTATTTAGTAATGGCAATAGACTTTTGTAGTATTCGGTCATGCAGAGTACTTATTTTGAAAATACTAGAAATTTAAAAAATTAGAGCACTATTTTACATCTCGGGAACTATTTAACCGGTTTCAATTCAATTTGGTGCATTGGTAGTATATAATATATGCACTGATTTTAAAATCCGATATTACTATTCCATTGTACACTGAAGAGCCAAGAAACTGGTATAGGCGTATGCAAATAACAGAGGTATGGAACCAATCAGAGTAACGCGATGCGGTCGGCAGCTAGATCGGTTACTGCTGCTACAATTGCAGATTATAGAGATTTAAGTGAGTTTGAACGTTGTGTTACAGTCGGCGCACGAAATATGGGACATAGCATCTCCGAGGTAGCGATAACATTTGGATGTTCGCATACGACTATTTCACGAGTGCACCGTCAATATCGGTAATCCGGTAAAACATCACATCTTCGACATCGCTGCGGCCGGAAAAAGATCGTGAAAGAACGGGACAAACAACGACTGACGAGAATCATTAAACGTGGCAGAAATTGGCGCAGATTGGGTTTGTAGCTGTCCTGCAGGGTCCATGGTGTGAATTGCCTCCTGCATACCTTTAGAAATTAGTCGAGTCCAATGCCACGTCGTCTTGCGGCACTTCTGCGTGCTCGGGGGGCCCTACACGATATTAAGCAGGTGTACCAGTTTTTTTAGCTCTTCAGTGTATCTCGGAACACTTTAATGGATTTGCACTAAATTTTATATGTTGACAGTGTATGCATTGAATTTAGAAAAAAATAATTATATTCGTCTACCATTTTGTAAAATAGTGCAAATTGACAAAATAATTTTCCATCATATTTGGGAACCATTCAACAAAATTAATCCAAATTTGGAACAATGACAGAGTTTGATATCAGCATAAAATTTTGAAACGAATTATTTTATTTGTGCACCATTTTGTAATTTTGTGCAAAGAGAAAAATAAAGATTAAGCACTTCATTTCGGGAACCATTTTACCAATTTAAACCAAATTTGGTATTTTGGCAGTGCAAGATGCCAGCATTAAATTTATAAAATTATTAATGTTTAAATTCGCCACTTTAGAAGATAGAGCAAAAATTTAAAGTAAGGAATTATATTACACTGAAAAGTGAAAAAAAACTGGATGACCTGCCTAATATCGTCTAGGGCTCCCGCGAGCATGCAGAAGTCCCGCAAGACGATGTGGCATGAACTCGACTTATGTCTGAAGGTATGCTGGTGGCAATTCACACCATGAATTCTGCAGGGCAGTCCACAAATCCATAGGAGTGCGAGGCGGTGGAGATCTCTTCTGAACAGCACGTTGCAAGGCATCCGAGATATGCTCAATAATTTTCTTGTATAGTGATTTAGGTGGCCAATGGAAGTGTTTAAAGTCAGAAGAGTATTCCTGGAGCCACTCGGTAGCAACTCTCGACGTGTGAAGTGTCGTATTGTCCTACTGAAATTGTCCACATCTGTAGGAATGCACAATGGAGATTAATGGGTGCAGATGATCGGACAGGATGCTTACATATATCTTTCCCCTGTCAGAGTCGTACCTAGATGTATAAGGGGTCCCATTTCATGCCAACTGCACTCGCCCCATACCATGACAGAGCCTCCGCCAGATTGAACAGTCCCCTTTTGACATGTAGGGTCCATTGATTCATGAAGATGTCAACATATCCGTACACGTCCATCCGCCTCATACAATTGGATACGCGACTCGTCAGACCAGGCAACGTGTTTCCAGTCATCAACAGTCCAATGGCGGTGTTGGCAGGCCCAGGCGAGGCGTAAAGCTTTGTGTCGTGCAGTCAACAACCGTACACGAGTGGGCCCTCGGCTTCGAAAGCCCATATCAATGATAGTTCGTTGAATAGTTCGCGCACTGGCTCTTGTCGATGCCTCTGCATTGAAATCTGCGCCAATTTGAGAAAGGGTTGCATGTCTGTCTCGTTTAATGATTGTTGTCAGTCGTCGTTTGTCCCGTTCGTTCACGATCTTTTTCCGGCAACAGCGATGTCGATGAATTTATGTTTGACCGGCTGCCCGATAGTCATGGTACACTCGTGAAATGGTCTTATGCGAAAATCCAAGTTGTATCGCTACCTCGGAGAAGCTATGTCCCATTTCTCGTGCGCTGACTATAACACCATGTTCAAACTCATTTAAATCTTGATAACCTGCCATTGTAGAAGCAGTAACCGATCTAGCAACTTTGCCAGACCCTTGTTGTATTATATAGTCACTGCCAACCGCATCTCGTTACTCTGATTGGTTTCATACCTCTGTTGTCTGCATATGCACGCCTATACATGGTTTTTGGCTCTCCAGTGTATCTAAATGGTTACTATGTCATCGAAGGCAGAGTGCTCACGGGCCATGCTCGTCCTTGAGTTCCCAAAGGATTAAGAACAGAGAATTATTACATGTTGTGCCCAGCGCCAACAGACATAGACCAGCCTGGGCGGCGAGAGATAGATCTAGATGGTGCGAGGGTTCATTGTGGCAGTTCTCACTCGACAAATACGTAGGGCAGGACAGTAGTTATGTTATGTTGTCGGCCAAGTAAAATTATAATACCCTATGGCTGTTAAGCAATATGCCCTGGTTGATCAATGCTACACATCAAACATACATTTACTTGGTAAAATCAGGCTTTATTTCTGGAAGCTTACGATTATGCACTATAATGACAGAAAACAAACAAGACTCTTTTACTTTGTGATGTTATGTAACCTACGAAGATCCCATCATTTATTTGCCAGTCTATACTCCAGCAGTGGCCCTTGTACCACAATGTTCCAATGAACACACTCGTTTCCAGTGTGTGTGCTCGGTACGCCCACACTGCCCATCTGGGGTCTGCCCAGACTGCATGCGTTAGAATTACAACCTCAGTACCCGAGCACTCGTGCATGGCTCGGCAGTAGTAGCGATCGACGTGGTAGACGGTGTAACATAAATGTGTCTGAAAGTCATGGTAACTGTATCAGAGTCCACTGAACACCAACTCCAGGGATCCCGCATTCAAATGTTATTTACCTTTCTCATGTTTCAAGAGCTACTGCTAACCTCTGGTGGATGCTTTAGGTAAGTCCCTTCCCCACCCACGTTCCCGCCCACTTCGTCATCTGGAGCATAAGGTGGTGGGGTGGGGGCAGAAACAGACTCGGTGCCATGATGCCAACAGTTAGTACAAATATATAATAATAATTAACACCACATTATTTAATTGCTTTCTTAGGTCATTTCCATTATACTGATGCCTGTCTCTATATCCCACAACATGTTTCAGGTTTGGGCTCAAGTTGAGGAGGGTTGGGTTGTATGAAGATATATGCCCTCTTCGAGATGGCCCTAACCTGACCGAACCCACTGTGCCAATCTCCTTATCTGCCATTGTCGTCTTCTGTCCCTGGGCAGTGCTCGCATCCCCTCCGCAGTGGCCTTGTCCGCAGCTGGTACATCAGGGGAGCCGAGGTCGATGGTGCTGGTGACTCTGGTTCACTTCGGGTATTCGTTCCAGGGTCGAACCGATAAGGCGGCATCGCCATCTTTGGGGTCGTCTCTGTGGGGTTTCCTCCAGGGGCTCCTCCACCATCATGTGGAATGATGCATTGTGTAATGCTGGCTCTGGGTTCCAGTAACCTTCCAGGTGCATTTCCTGTGGGGCTTCCCTTCCGTCCTCCAGCTCATGTAAGACCAGTTTACTCTCTGCACCCGCTGTACTCCAGGTCGGGGTGGAAAACAACTATTCTGACTGCGGCCTGGCTAGATTCGCTTCGTGCGGGGGGCTCTATTCTGGTGGTTGTCCTCGCTCCTGTCCGAGAGCGGCTTCAGTGGTCTCTTACGGTTCGTAAGGCTCTATTTCCACTCTCCGCAGGTCGTCTCTGAACACTTTCTATATATTCCCTTCCTTATCTCACTTGACATATGTGATGCATTCTATCCGGGCTTTCAATCTGCAGGGGCATACCGAGTGAGTAGCGAGAACTGCGCAAAAGTTGCGGTTCCTGATGAAAGGGGGTGGTTCCTCACATAAACTGCCTCCCTGGGCCTAAGTTGACTATCGTGGGGGCGGGGGGCATGTGGTAGGCATTTTTGGCCACACATACTGCTCCTGTCGTAGGCGTGCGACTTATATGTATTTCCCCTTCTGTCCTTGCCATTGTTATGTGTCCATGGTCAGCATGGGCTTCCTGCCTCTCTGTCTGCCAGGCCAGGATAATTCTCTCCCTTGTGCGATGGCGGCGTGTGTTTCCCCCATCACAGCATTGACTCTTCGGCGCAGACGAAACAGGGCGCCTGCTAAGCGAGTATCCCACTCTGTGTGGTATTTTCCTACCCTCAGCCTGAGCTTTAATTTGATGTCCTGATTTCGCCTCTCAGTAGGATTGGCTCTGGGGTGATATACTATTGCCGTGAGAGGTTTGATGTTCATTCTCTCGCACCACTGTCTCCTAACCCTTTTTGTGAATTGACTGACATTACCAGAGAGTGTTGTCAGCAGAAAACCCCACCGAGGGCAAAATTCCTGTCATAACCTGGTGCATATGGTGGAAGTGAACGTGTGTTACTCATTGCAAGGCTTTGGTCCATCTACTAAATTAATCTGTAACCATCCCTATAAAAAGTTTTCCTTGGGGTTTCAGCAGATAGGGCCCCATAATGTCAAGCACCACATCTTAGAAGGGGATGTTCAAGAGGAGGGGGGAATTTTGTTCCACCCCATCATGCCTCCTGATTTTTTTTTGTTGGCAGTTGACACACACCCGTACATATTTTTTAATATGTACGACAAGCCCTCGCCAGTGGTAATATTGTGCCATGTGCCTGTGTGTTTGATCCACTTCTGGGTGCCCGGGAAGCCAGTTATCATGCACGTCGTGGTAGACACGTATGCGTGCCTCCGATGGGACATATGTTTTCCATTCCTCCCTCCCAGGAGGTCTCGCCTGAATGACCTCATCCACAACCTCTACATTCTCTCTTACTTCTTGCGCACACTCATTTTCAGGTCATGTGCTACAGGTGATGTCTGTTGAGCTCTCAGGACGTCATCATTTACATCGTTCCTGTTCGGCCTGGTGTCGGCAGTTTTCATGTACATCACGAGGGCTGCCTCGGGGTTTCTTGGTCCTCTCACGGCCTCTGTTCCCAGCGATCTGTCAGTAGGTCAGAGCAGGTCTTACTCTGCAACATCTCTGCATCATCTCTCACAATTTTTCTGTTTCCGGGTCTTGGGACAGGAGGTCAGGAAGTCCATTCTCCATTCCTGGCACATGTTCGACCACGAAGTCGAAGGATTGTAGTAGAAGTGCCCTGCGAAACAGTCCTCCTTATTTTGCCTGCATTCCATCCATTCACATGAAGCACTTATTGTCTGTGTGGAAAGTGAAGGGTTTGCTTTCTAACATAGGCAGAAATGCCTCAGGGGCTACACTATTGTGAGACACTCCCTCTAATTACTATGGTATTTCTGATCTGATTCACCGAATTTCGTGCTTGCATACCAGTACACCAAGCGCTGTCCCTGTTCGTCCAACTGGTACAGCACTACGCCGGACCCGATCTGACTCATGTCTGTCTATAAATATATATGCTCCTGTGGGTCTATGCTCATAATTACATGGCAGCGTGTCAACTCGGCCTCAAGTTCATCNGTGCTTGCATACCAGTACACCAAGCGCTGTCCCTGTTCGTCCAACTGGTACAGCACTACGCCGGACCCGATCTGACTTATGTCTGTCTATAAATATATATGCTCCTGTGGGTCTATGCTCATAATTACATGGCAGCGTGTCAACTCGGCCTCAAGTTCATCAAAGCCTATTAAACATGAGTCGTCCTGTGGAACCTAAATTTCGTGGACAGTATGTCGATCATGGTTGGGGCGAACTGGTCGAACCGGGTAATGTAATTGCATAGCCAGTTGGCTGTCCTGTTGAACTCCTTCAAATTCTTCCGGGTCATGTGTACCTCAGCTTGCGAAATTTTCCAAAGGTGTTCTGGATGAGCGTAATTATCCTTGCCAATTACAACATATCCCAGGAAATCCACCTTTAGCTTTCTGATATGACATTTGCTAGGTGATATGACCAGCTGGTGTGTAGCATTTCTTTCTTTTACTAGGTCTAAATGTCTTATGTGATACTACTAACTCGAAGACCAGATAACAGTGTCGTCCAGATAGGCTGTATCATACCCTCTAATACTCGCACCATCAAATGCTGGAAATTTGAGGGTGCACATTTGAGACCGATAGGCATGGCACATAACTGAAACTGGTGCCCATCAGGGCTGGTGAACATGGTTTCTTTCGATCACGTCCCTTTATGGGTAACTGCCAGTATCCCGATCGGAGGTCCAGAGTCAGGACACACACATGTATTTCACACTCACCAGAATGTCCTCTACACAAATTTGTGAGGGTGGGGTGGGCGCACTTAGTCATTAAGTTTACCATCCGGAAATCCATGCAGAAATGTATTCCGCAGTCCTTCAATATGAACAAAATTCGATAGTTATAGCAGTTGTTGGATTGCTCTAATGCCCCCTCCCACAGCATTTCGCTTGTTTGTTTCCAGATTACTCTCTGCTCCTCAAACCCATGCCCTGTAGGTCAAGCATACAATGAATCACCCTCTGAAGTCGGAATCGCATGCTCTGTGGCTGCCATAGCATGCAGCACTTCTGAGGATGCTAACACGTTCTGCCTTTCATCTAACATCCTATGCACACTCGCATGGTACATCTCTTGTAGACCATTGTTTAGATCATCCACCTGAATACATTGGAGTGGTGCACATACCTTTTCATCCATAAAGTATACATTGTGGCATTCACCTGTTCCAAGGTGGATTCGGCAGGCGGCGATCACTAAAATGGTTTCTTGTTCTTCCAGCCAGGGTTGCCTCAGCACATCAACATCGTGCAGGTCTTCCGATATGATGGTCTGGGTCTGGTCTCTTTGATCTTGTATGCATATCCACAGTGTGGCGATCTCCAACGTGGCACCAGTACCATCCTGCATGGCCAGTTAAAGGCAAGCCGGGCCTGTTGTTATCTATACTGCTTGTATGAGGGTAGGCTGCACGAAGGTGTGGCTCGTGGCAGTGTCTACCAGTGCTGCCACTGCTTGCTTATTCACATCCACTGGGATGTTAAGTAGTTGGTTACCTTCGGCTGCCACGAGGGTCATTACTAAATGGCCATAGATCGGTTCTGGTACATTGTTTATCGGTTTGGGGAGTCTGGCATTGGGCAGGTCTCCTATCACTCGCAGTTTTCGTCTGGGTTCCATTTCATACCGGGCAGCCCTTTAGCCAGTAGAAGTTGGATGTGGGGCATGTATGATACTGAGATGGGATGTTTCTGTCCTCCCTCTGGAATACTACTGCAGTGGTCGTGAAGGTGGCTCCTTGGGCATCTGTAATCATGCCCTCTGTAGTGGAAAATTTGTTCCCCTGCTCGTCCCGGCTCCCGCCTGTCACATGTGTGCGAAACCGCTGTTTCAGTCCATACTCTGCACCTACTGCTCTGTGTACATACCCTTCCAAGCTTTCCCCTGGCACCACATTGAGGAACACTCTCAGTGTGGGGTGTACTCGGGCTATAATGTCTGGTAGCGCCCCGGTAAGCAGTACATTCGGGTTCAGCTGCCCGAACAACTGCACTTTCTTGGCGACCAACTACTCCACTGACTCACCTTCCCTCTTTGGTTTTTCATGGCACTGCGTATAAGAATTATCATGGGCTTCCATGGCCGCAAAGTGGTTGTGCACGCCGCTGGCATACTTGACCCAGATGGTATATGACAGTCTTCATACACACACCAACATACACATGCAGCACTATATAGGGAGGCCCCCAAACATTCGGTCCACTTCTCTTCTGCTGCCCTGTAAATTACTAGTCTGTCCAAACTCCTCCCCAGGAATTAGTCCAGATCCTCGGCGCCTCGGCGCACGTGCTGGAGTATTCGGGCAGTGTGATAACCTGGGGTGGTGGTGTAGTACACATACTGCGGTAGCTCGATGACTGGGTCTCAGAGTTTCATACACTGGAGAGCCAAAAAAAAACTGGTTTAGACGTGCATTGTCGCATTGTCATGTCGTGGTAAGCGTTATTGCTCCCACGCACTGCTCCCATCGCAGGCATACAGATTATATGTGCTTCCTCCTCTGTCATTGCGGTTGTAATGTAGTCATGGTCAGCACACGTTCCCCATCTCCCTGTTCGCCTGGCTAGGGTAACTCTCTCTATTATGGGAGGGCGGCTGATGTTTCCCCTTTCACAGCATTCACTCTTCGGTGCAGACAAAACAGGGCATCGACTAAATGCATATTTCACTGCATGTAGTCTTCTGCAACCCTAATCCTGAGCTGTACTTTGAGGTCTTGATTTCGCCTCTCGGTGGGGTTGGCTCTGAGGTGATATAGTGGTGTCGTGAGAGGTTTAATGTTCATTCTCTCACACCACTGTCTCCACACCCTTCTTGTGAATTGACTGCCATTGTCCATCAGTATTATCAGTGAAAACCCCACAGAGGGCTAAATTCCTGTGGAAACACTGTGCATAGGGTGGAAGTGGACGTGTTACTCATTGCATAGGCTTCGGTCCATCTACTAAACAAATATGTTACCTACACTACAAAACTTATTCCTCAGGGTGATCGCAGATTCGATCCCATGATCTCAAGCACCACTTCTTAAAAGGGGAGTGTCCAGGTGGAGGGGGAATGATGTTCTGAACCATCATGCATACTGCTTTTTTCGTTCGCTGTTGTCATACACACTTACATATTGCCTAATAAATACGGCAAGCCCCTGCCAGTGGTAAAATGGGGCCATGTGCCTGTGTGTTTGATCCACTGCCGGGTGCCCCGGAAGCTAGTGATCATGCAGGTAGTGGTAGATACACATGCATGCCTCTCATGGGACATATATTTTCCATTCCTCCCTCCCAGAGGGTCTTGCCTGAATGACCTCATCTATGCCCCATACATTCTCCCTTATTCCTTGCACACATTGCTTTTCAGGTTATGCCCTGCAGGTGATGTTGTTAGCTATTCGGCCTGACATCAGCTGTTTTCACGTATGTCACAAGCGGCACATCGGGGTTTCTGGGTTCTCCCCCTTTCCTCTGTTCGCAGCGATCTCTCAGGAGGCCAGATCCGGTCATACTCTGCATCATCCCTCACTATTTCTGTGGTGTCCGGATCTTGGGAGGAGAGGTACGGAGTTCATTCTCCATTCCCAGCACATGTTCGATCACGAAGTCCAAGGATTGTAGTAGTACCCAACGAATCAGTTTCACTTTTCTTCTCTGCATGCTGTCCATCCACATGAGTCACTTATTGTCTGTGTGGCTAGTGAAGGGTCTGCCTTCGAATATGGTATATAAACGCCTCAGGGACCACACTATTGCCTGGTGCTTCCTCTAGTTAATGTGGTATTTCTGCTCTGCTCCGCCGAATTTTGATTTTTGCATACCGGCTCACCAGGAGCTGTCTCTGTTCGTCCATCTGATACAGCACTTCAACGGACTTGATCTGAGTCGCGTCTGTAAATATATATGCTTCTGTGGATCTATGCATGCCATTATGTAGCAGTATGTGGACTGGGCTCCAGAGGAACTTAAATTTCGTGGACAGTAAGTCGGTCATGGGCATGGCGAACTGGGCGAACCGGGGAATGTAATTGTGTACTCAGTTGGCTATCCCGATGAACTCCTGCATTTATTCCGGGTCGTGGTTACCTCTGCTTCCACAATTTTCCATAGGTTTTCCGGATGTTCATAATTCCCATTAACGCTTACGATATGTCCCAGGAAATCAACCTTGAGCTTTCCGATATGATATTTGCTCTGTGTTACAACCTGCTTGTATCTGGCGATTTACTCTAGTTTTAGGCGAAAGTTTCTTATATACTCCTCCCATTTCATACCTGAGAGTCCTTTAGCCAGCATAAGTTGGGTGTGGGGCATGTACGATACTGAGATGGGAGGTTTATGTCCTCCCTCTGGAAGAATACTGCAGTGCTCAAGGGGGTGGCTTCTTAGGCTATTGTGATCACCTCCTGCGGTGGATCAGCTGTTTCCTCATTCGTCCCAGCTTCGACAAGTTGGGGAGTGTTGTCTCGAGTAGGGGAGCTTTGCCTCACACCTATTGCATGAATGAGAAACAGCTCTTTAAGTGCTTACATCACACCCACAGCTCTTCATATGTACCCTTTCATGCTTTCCCCCCAGCTACACTTTGAGGAACGCTCTCCATGTGGGGTGAACCCAGGCCATTATGTCTGGTAGTGCCGGAATGCAGTGCATTCGGGTTTACCCACCCGAAAAGCTGCACTTTATTGGCGACAAACCACTCCACCGACTTCCCTTCTATCTGTGTTTACCCAGAGAACTGTATTAAGAATTGGCAAGAGCTTCTGTGGCTGCAAAGCACTCGTGGAGGCCGCTAGTAAACTTGATCCAGGTGCTTCCTGTGGATCTACTTACCACCCACCAGTAGTGTGATTTGGAGCATTCGGACGTAGTGTCTTGATTCAAATTATTGATTTAACATTTCAAAATTGTTATTAAACATTTCAAAAGTTCCAAAAAATATTTTTTCTCGCTCATTCCCTGGTGGCCATGTTTTTTCATGGAGGCTCCCTTAGCCGATGCCAAGTGGTCGGCCATGTTTGTTGTGGCTCCCGAAGACACCACCCAGTCGTTACATCATGCTCTGGCATTCAAGGGGCCGCTGTGACGCAATGGGTAGAGCACAACTTCACGCTCTTGCATTCACACACCGACGGCGGCGGCTCCCAACGGAGACGCCAGCCAGGACATTGCTTCGGAGTCGTTATGTCAGTGTTCTGGCAATCAAGGGGCCACAGTGTAGCAATGGGTAGAGAGCAACTTCACGCTCTACCATTCACGCACCGACGATGGTGGCTCCCAACAAATACACCATCCAGGACATAGCTTCGGGGGTGGGACTTCATGCTCTTGCATTCCATTGGAAGGGTGCTGCTGTGTCGCAATGGATAGAGCATAACTTCACGCTTTTGCATTTACACACCGACGATAGCTCCCAACAGAGACGCCAGCCAGGACATAGCTTCTGGGTGGGACTTCACGCTCATGCATTCCATTGAAGGGGGGCCGTGGTGATGCATAGGGTAGAGTGCAACTCCATGCTCTTGCATTCACACACCGACAGCCGTGCATCCCAACAGAGATGCCAGCCAGGACATAGCTTCGGCACTCCACGCTCTCGCATTCCATTGGAAGGGTGCCTTGGTGATGCAATGGGAAGAGCGCAACTTCACGCTCTTGCATTCCTGCACAGATAGCGGCGGATCCCAGCAGAGACGCCAGTCAGGACATAGCTTCGGGGGGGCTACGAGACTTCACTCTCTCACATTGCATAGCAACGGTGCCGCGGTGATGCAATGGGTAGAGTGCAACTTCACGCTCTTGCATTCACGCACCGATGGAGGCTCCCAACAAAGACGCCAGCCAGGACATGGCTTCGGAACTTGATGCTCTAGCATTCCATAGCAATGGTGCCATGGTGATGCAATGGGTAGAGCGGAACTTAACATTCTTGCAGTCCTGCACCGACTGAGGCTCCCAACAGAGATGCCAGCCAGGACATAGCTTCGGGACTTCACATTCATGCATTCCATTGGAAGGGTGCCATGGTGATGTAATGGGTAGAATGCAACTTCATGCTCTTGCATTCACACTAAGACGATGGCTCCCAACAGAGACACCAGGCAATAGCTTCGGGAGCTACGGGACATCATGCTCTCGCATTCCATAGCAAGGGTGCTGAGGTGATGAAATGAGTAGACCACAACTCCATGATCTCGCATTCACGCACTGACGATGGCTCCCAACAGAGATGCCAGGTCATAGCTTCGAGAGCTATGGGACATCACGCTCTCGCATTCCATAGCAAGGGTGCTGCGGTGATGTAATGGGTAGATTGCAACTCCATGCTCTTGCATTCACAGAGACGCCAGCCAGGACATAACTCCGTGGGCCTAGAGACCGCACGCTCTCGCATTCAATAGCAAAGGCGCCGCAGTGATGCAATGGGTAGAGTGCAACTCCATGCTCTTGCATTCACACACTGAGAGTAGCTACCAACAGAGACGCCAGCCAGGACATCTGGACTTCATGCTCTAGCATACCATTTCAATGGGGCCTGCAGTAGCGTAGTGGATAGAATGCACATTAAAACATTGCGCTCTCGCTTTCCCATGGGAAAGCAGACATGTCCCGATAGAAATGCCTTCCTTGGGTTACAGGACTTCATGGTATAGCATTCCATTTCAATGGGTGCCTCATTGTTGCAATGGGTAGAGCGCAACTTCATGCTCCTGCATTCACAGGGGAGGGGGAAGACATGTCCCGAGAGAGACAAGTGCCTCAGGTTACTAGACTTCATGCAATAGGGGTGGTGCCGCAGTGGTTTAATTGGTAGAGCACAACTCCATGCACTCACATTCACAGGGGACAGAGCAGGCCTGTCCTAAGATATACGCCTTAGATTACAAGTTAAATATTGCGCTCTAGCATTCCACTTCAATGGGTGCTGTAGTGATGCAATGGGTAGAGCGCAACTTAAAACTTCATGCTCACATTAGGTGGTAGTTTGCAGCTATGGAGAAGAAAAATTAATGATACAGGCGATCAAGTTAACGGTCTCGCTCGAAACTAGACAGTCTCCTTAATGACAAAGCGTCGAACACCGTGGGCGACCACGCTGGATGCAATAAGTAAGAAGTTAGATGCGAACCTCGGTGCCATCATACGATGTCCCTCACCACAATAAAACATTATCAGACTTTAACCAATATCATGTAGAGTGTAGTGGCAAGCAAGCCTCCTGCTGTGGAAGCACAACTGGTCCCTTACGACCCTTGCTGCAACATTGAGAGATAATCTGCGTATAGCGACCCAGAGCGCCGACAAGCTGAGTGGTTTGGATGCCAAGCTCACAGCAGTCAAGACAAAGCTCGGGCAGTTCGACATTAAGAGGTTTACATTCCTCTCCGCGAAACAAGATGACCCAGCTTAATGTGTCAGGTGCAGGTTCGACTATGCTAAACACATTACATAAGCAACTGGAGAGCATAAGCAGTTTAGAGACGAATCACAGCAAGATAGTGGAAGGGATGACAAATAAACTTAGTACAAATCTGCTCGAAGAACTCGACATCCGAAATCAAAACTTTGAGTACGATTGGGGTGGCTGCGGTAGCGTAGCAGATAGAGTCCGCGTTTAAAAAAAACACCACACACTTGCACTCCATTGGTACTTGGTGTCACAGTGATGGAATGGGTAGATGACAAGTTAAATGGCACCCACTAGCACTCCATTTCGACAGGGGCCTCGGTAGAGTAGTGGATAGAGTGCACACTTCGCACTGCATGCTCAGGACAGGGGGCAGGCGTGTCCCTAAGAGAGAGACGGCCGCTACGCCTCCATGACATATATATCCTGCAGCCAGGCTGTACGATCAGTCAGTACGCAAAAAATAAGTCATGCAGCATAATTACATACACGTATGTGCGCGCCCACTTCCAAGACTCAAGTGGCAGGCCGCATCGAGAAAATACGTGTAAATGTGAAGAGACATGTGACGAGGCTTTAGGAGCAAGAAGGAGGGGGGATGCATGCACACACCTGACGACTTTCAAGGCCGTCAGCATAAAGTAGTTCTCGCATCCCAAGAGGGTCGGGGCGATGCAACGGATACAGCTGGTGCCGCGGCAGTTGAGTCGTGTCCCAAGAGGAAGTATTAAAAAACAAACTCGAATTTGCTTTAAAATAATAATAATATTACATTATAGCCCCCCTGTCTCACCGAGAGAATGAAAAAACACGTTTCCATGGTTTTACCGTCACTCTTCCAGCATGAGAGCGATGGAAATATATATATATTGCATGCGAAGCCAGGAGGGTGATCTCAGAGTCTTCCCAATTCCGAGTATACTTAAATTGTTTCATACTTACACATGTACAGCAGACCATCCAGTGTAGGTCTTGCTTCCACGACGCCTCACGAGATACTATATGATACAATGCTTAGAAAGGCATATTTATTATGTACATCCCAGTCCCCTGACATGTGTTTCGGAAAAATATATATTTAAAAAAAAATGTAAAGTAGAGAACCAATCATATGTACACACGTACAGCAGACCCATCCAATGTAGGTCTTGCTTCTACGATGTTTCACGAGATACTATATGATGCAATGCTTAGAAAGGCATTTTATTTATTGGGAATATATATTAACAAATACATAAAGTAATATGTTTGAAAATTATTATTAACATCCCAGGCAAGGACACGTGAGGCTACGGCTGTAAGCAGCACACATGTGAGTTGCGGATATATATATATATATATATATATAATATGTGAAGTAGTTATCACTGCCGCAACAAATCTTCTTCTGCCTAATGCAAATACAACAAGCAGTGCCCGGGAGGGTTAACCTTAGTGTCTTCCCAAATTCGATTATAATTGAATTCCCCTCCTACAAGACCATATACTTCATGCACTTGCATTCCAAGCGAGAGGTTATCTCAGACATTGCACGTTTGCATTCCAAGCTGGGAGGATTATCTCAGAGTCTTCTCAAAAATTATTATCATTTAAGACCTTCCTACTAATAATATAAACCATGTGTTCTCATTCGAAGCCAGGAGAGTTATATTATGATCTTCCCAAAATCAATTAATATGTAAGTCCTTCCTACAAGATGAAATACTTCACGCTCTTGCATGCCAAGCCGGGAGGGCTATATCATAGTATTCCCAAATTAAATTATCATTTTAAGACCATCCTACTAGATGATATACACCACACACCTGCATTCCAAGCCAGGAGAGTTATCTCAGAGTCTCCCCAACATATGTTCGAGGGTTATCTCAGACAATACACAATGATAAAGCATTAAAGGCAATGCATACTACTATGAAAACAATGGCGGGAACAGTAATGTCACTACTGTAACATATAATTTCCATATGCCTACAATGCGAAGAGACATATGATGCATAGAATGTAAGCTATGGCTGTAATTAAGTGAGAACACCACTGCACATAAAGGAAACTAACATGCTATGCGAGGCTGTCGTTCAATCGACATGTGTATAGTATATAAGCGAACATCTCGCAAAATGAAGATCATTCTGTTGTCGAGCGCCGTTGTGAAAAGCAGTCTTGTTTACAACAACAATATGAAGACAGAATCAATGGATCAAGATTCACCATTGCCAACATCGGCATCAACAGCAAGGTACACTGAAGAGCCACTACACGCATTATGATATCAGCTTAACTACTACAATCGTGCACCCTGCTATAATATGAGGACGGAACCAATAACGGAAGATTTACCGTCTGCAACCTGGCCAACAGCAAGGGGTCCTGAAGAGCCGATGCAAGCGTTACGCCATCAATGTAGCTACTGTGGAAATACTTTTAACACTAAGTATAATTCACGTCGGCATGAAAGTTGTGATTACATGTTCAGCCCGGCATACAAAACATTCCACTGTGATACCTGAGATGCCATGTTTGCCCGAAGCGATGATGTGTATAGACATAACAATACATGCAAAGCCTATGTTCGTCGTTCATCAGGAAGCGATTGCAAGTGTTGCTGCAAGAAATTCAGGAAAAATACCTGGACCAAACAACATGAAGATAGCAACTGTAAATTTGCTACAGTCTAAAAGACTGTGATAACTGCAGTGCAGTATATTCGAATAAGAGCTAATTGACTGCTCACAGAAGATATTGTTCTTCTTCTAAATCAGTCAACATAAAGGTTTCGCTCGAATGAACACTATGTTGAGCATGTATCAAATGTGATTATGTATTTTTATTATGTCAAGTCTGTAAGAAAAGTATGTAAATGATTTAGGTGTTATTCATTTATGTTAATCCTTGTCAATATTATGTTCACCTCCATCTCTGAGAAAAACCAGATTTTGACAAAAGTCGAAAATATAATTAACTGTAAAAATATTAATATATTAATATAAACGATCATCAGTCCTACACAAGGATGACAGCTCGAGTCATCGTTAACACTGCTAGCTCTTAACAACCAAACATAGAATGAAAAAATTAACGACGTTATACACTACCAGACTATTTTGGACAGTACAACAGACTAGCAAATAACTTCCTTGCAAACCAACTGAAATGGTCCAGTACATCCAGTGTACAACACTAGCAACAGAACGCGACTGTTGTCATATGCTGTGGAATATGTGAGACAGCTCAGATGGTTGGGTGAAAATGCAAGCGCCATGCAGGTCTTGTCAAGTTAAACGAATACCACTAGCAAACAGAGTGTTATGTACGGCTCCAAAGGTCACACATATCCTGCTAGGTGCACGATAGCCTTCAGCTGGCATGACTGAATTCCGACGGTCTGCTGTACATGTGTAAGTATGAAACAATTTAAGTATACTCGGATTTGGGAAGACTCTGAGATCACCCTCCGAGATTCGCATGCACAATATATATATTTCCATCGCTCTCGCTCTGGAAGAGTGATGGTAAAACAATGTAAACATGTTTTTTCATTCTCTCGGTGAGACAGGGGGGCTATAATATGATATTATTATTATGATTATATTAAAACAAATTCGAGTTGGTTTTTTAATACTTCCTCTTGGGACACTACGCAGCTGCTCCAGCATCAGCTCTATCCGTTGCATCGCCTCGGCCCCTCTTGGGATGCGAGAACTACTTTACGCTGACGGCCTTGAAAGTCGTCCGGTGTGTGCATGCGTTCCCCCTCCTCCTGGCACCCAGTGCCTCGGCACATGTCTCTTCACATTTACATGTATTTTCTCGATGCAGCCAGCCACTTGTGTCTTGGAAGTGGGTGCACGTACATGTATGTAAGTATGCTGCATGACTTATTTTTTGCGTACTGACTGATTGTACAGCCTGGCTGCAGCATATATATGTAATGGAGGCGTAGCGGCCGTCTCTCTCTCAAGGACATGCCTGCCCCCTGCCCTGAGCATGCAGGAGCCCGAAGTGTGCACTCTATCCACTACTCTACCGAGGCCCCCATCGAAATGGAATGCTAGTGGGTGCCATTTAGCTTGTCATCTATCCGTTCCATCACTGCGACACCTCGTAGCAATGGAGAGCAAGTGTGTGGTGTTTTTTTACATGCGCATTCTATCCGCTACGCTACCACAGCCCCCCCAATCGTACTCAAAGTTTTGATTTAGTAGGTCGATGTCTTCGAGCAGATTTTTACTAAGTTTATTCGTCATCCCTTCAATATCTTGCTGCGATTCGTCTCTAAGCTGCTTATGCTCCCCAGCTGCGTACGTAATGTGTTTAGCATAGTCGAACCTGCGCCTGACACATTAGGGTGGTCGTCTATTTTCGCGGGCAGGAATTTAAACCTCTTAATGTCGTACTGCCCGAGCTTTGTCTCAACTGCTGTGAGCTTGGCATCCACACCACTCAGCTTGTCGGAACTCTGGGTCGCTATATGCAGATTATCTCTCAATGTTGCAGCTAGGGTCGTAAGGGACCAGTTATGCTTCCACAGCAGGAGACTTGCTTGCCACTATGCTTTACATGTTATTGGTTTAAGTCTGAAAATGTTTCGTTGTAGTGAGGGACGTCGTACCGATGGCACCGAGGTTGCATCTAACTTATTACTTATCGCTCCAGCATGGTCATGTCATTAAGGTGACTGCCTTGTTTCGCAGGAAGAACTCTAACTTGCTCGCCCACGTCGTTCGAAGCTTTGTCATTAAGGAGACTGTCTAGTTTCGAGAGAGACCGCTAACTTGATCGCCTGCATCGTTAATTTTTCTTCTCCATATCTGCAAATGCACCGCCTTACATGAGCATGAAGTTTAAACTTGCGCTCTACCCATTGTGTCACCGCAGCATCCATTGAAATGGAATGCTAGAGAATGACATTTCACATGTAATCTAAGGCATATCTCTTGGGACATGCCTGCCCTGTCCCCTGTGAATGAGAGCGCATGAAATTGCGCTCTGCCCATTGCAACACCGCGGCACCACTCCTATTGCATGAAGTCTAGGAGCCCAAGGCAGGCGTCTCTCTCGGGACATGTCTGCCCCCCTGCCCTGTGAATCCGGGAGCATGAAGTTGCGCTCTACCCATTGGTAACCGCAGCACCCATTGAAATGGAATGCTAGAGCATGAAGTCCCATAGCCCAAGGCAGGCGTCTCTATCGGGACACATCTGCCCTCCCCCGGGAATGCTAGAGTGCGATGTTATAACATGCACTCTTTCCACTATGCTACTGTGGCCCCCATTGACATTGAATGCTTGAGTGTGAAGTCTCAATGTCCTGGCTGGCATCTCTGTTGGGAGCCGCCGTCGGTGGGTAAATGCAAGAGCATTGAGTTGTGCTCTATCCATTGCATCACCGCAGCATCCTTGCTATTAAATGCGAGAGTGTGCGGTCTCGTAGTCCCTGAAGCTATGTCCTGGCAGGCTTCTCTGTGAATGCAAGAGCATGGAGTTGCACTCTACCCATTACATCACCATGGCACCCTTGCTATGGAATCCGAGAGTGTGGTGTCCTGTAGCTCCCGAATCTATGTCCTGGCTGTCGTCTCTGTTGGGAGCCATCGTCAGTGTGTGAATGCAATAGCGTGGAGTTACGCTGTACCCATTACATTAGCGCAGCACCCTTGCTATGGAATGCGAGAGTGTGATGTCCAGTAGCTCCCGAAGCTACAGCCTGGCTGGCATCTCTATTGGGAGCCGCCGCCGTCGGTGCATGAATGCAAGAGCATGAAGTTGTGCTCTACCTATTGCATCACCGAGGCCCCTTCCAATAGAATGTGATAGCAGGAAGTCCAGAAGCTATGTCCTGGCTGGCGTCACTGTTGGGAGCCTCTGTCGGTGCGTGACTGCAAGAGGGAGAAGTTGTGCTCTACCCATTACATCACCGCAGCACCCTTGCTATGGAATGCAAGAGCGTGAAGTCCCAAAACTATGTCTTGGCTGGCATCTCTGTTCGGCGCCGTCGTCGGTGTGTGAATGCTAGAGCTTGTAGTTGTGGTCTACCCATTACATCAACATGGCACCCTTGCTGTGGAATGCGAGAGTGTGGTGTCCCGTAGCTCCCAAAGCTATGTCCTTGCTGGCATCTCTGTTGGGAGCCATCGTTGGTGTGAGAATGCAGGAGCATGAAGTTGCGCTCTACTCATTACATCACCGCGGCACCCTTCCAATGGAATGCATGAGCATGAAGTCCTAAAGCTATGTCCTGGCTGACATCTCTATTGGGAGCCCCCATTGGTGCATGACTGCAAGAGCGAGAAGTTGCACTCTACCCATTGCATCACTGTGGCACCCTTGCTATGGAATGCGAGAGCGTGAAGTCTCTCTGCCCCCCCCCCCC
>NQII01000397.1:80434-116958 GCA_002778355.1 Clitarchus hookeri | reverse complement strand
GAAGCTATGTCCTGGCTGACATCTCTGTTGGTAGCCGCTGCTATCGGTGAGTGAATGCAAGAGATGGTTATGTGCTCTACCCATTGCATCACCATGGCACCCTTCCAATGGAATTCAGGAGCGTGAAGTCCCGAAGCTATATCCTGGCTTGGGTCTCTGTTGGGAGCCATCGTCGGTGTGTGAATGCAAGAGCATGAAGTTGTAGCATACCCATTGCGACACCGTGACACCCTTCCAATGGTTTGCAAGAGTGTGAAGTCCCGCCCTCGAAGCTATGTCCTGGCTGGGGTCTCTGTTGGGTGCCATCGTCGGTGTGTGAATGCAAGAGCATGAAGTTGGAGCATACCCCTTGCGACACCATGGCACCCTTCCAATGGAATGCAAGAGTGTGAAGTCCCGCCCCCGAAGCTATGTCCTGGCTAGCGTCTCTGTTGGGAGTCATCGTCGGTGTGTGAATGCAAGAGCGTGAAGTTGCGCTATACCCATCACGACACTGCGGCAACCTTCCAATGGAATGCAAGAGTGTTAAGTCCCACCCCCGAAGCTCTGACCTGGCTGGCGTCTTTGTTGGGAGCCACCATCGTCGGTGTGTGAATGCAAGAACGTGAAGTTTTGTTCTACCAATTGCCACACCGCAGCCGCTTGAATGCCAGAGCACTGACATAACGACTCCAAAGCTATGTCCTGGCTGGCATCTCTGTTGGGAGCAGCCCCTGTCGGTTCGTGAATGCAAGAGCATGAAGTTGCACTTTACTTATTGCGTCACAGTGGCCCCTTGAATGCCAGAGCAAGACATAACTACTGGGTGGTGTCTTCGGGAGCCACAACCAACATGGCCGACCCCATGGTGTCGGCTTAGGGAATAAGCAAGAAAAAATATTTTGGAACTTTTGAAATGTTTTATCACACTTTTGAAATGTTAAATCAATGTTTTTAAATTTTGAATCAAACTTTTTAAAATGTTAATTTTGAAAAAATAAATTCTTGAAAATTAATTTCGTAAAAAATTATTTGTTGAAAATTAATATGTAGAAATTGTTTTGGCAAATTTTGGCAAATTTTGGCACTGGCTGCCAAATTGGTCGCCGTCGAAGTGGAATGCAAACGAATGAAGTTTGTAATTTCCTTACCACGTTTCTGGCTCCCGGCTCCCAGTCAAGACGCTGCGTCCGAAGACTCCACATCACACTACTCCCACCAAAATACTCTCGCACAACCACGTAGTGAGGCCTTAATACGTTCGGCCCACTCTTCTCCATGTGGCCTTCATCGGACCTATCTGTCCTCGCACCTCCCCAGGAATAAGTCCAGGTCCTCGGAGCATCTGCTGGTGTATTCGGGCAGTGTGATTACCTGGGGTGGTGGTGTAGTACACATACTGCGGTAGCCGGATGACTTGGGCTCATAGCTGCATACTCTGGACAGCCAAAAAAACAGGCATATGCGTGCGTATGCAAATAACAGAGGTATGGAAGCAATCAGAGAAACGCGATGCGGTTGGCAGCGCCTATATAAGACATCAAGCCTCTGACAAAGTTGCTACATAGGTTACTGCTGCTACGATGGCAGGTTATCACGATTTAAGTGAGTTTGAACGTGGTGTTATAGTCGGCGTACGAGAGATGGGACATAGCATCTCCGAGGTAGCGATAAAATTTGGTTTTTCGCGTACGACCATTTCACGATTATACCGTGAATATGGGGAATCCGGCAAAACATAAAATCTTCGACATCGCTGAGGCCGGAAAAATATTGTGAACGAATGGGACAAACGGCGACTGACAAGAATCATTAAACGTGACAGACGTGCAACCCTTTCTCAAATTGGTGCAGATTTCAATGCTAGGGCATCAATAAGTGCCAGCGTGCGAGCTATTAACCGGACCATCATTGATAGGGGCTTTTGGAGCCGAAAACCCACTCGTTTGCCACTGTTGACTGCACGACAGAAAATGTATGCCTCGCCTAGGCCTGCCAACACCGCCATTGGACTGTTGATGACTTGGAAACACGTTGCCTCGTCTGACGAGTCTCGTTTCCAATTGTATCGAGCGGATGGACGCATACGGGTATGGAGAGATCCTCATGAATCCATGGACCCTACATGTCAAGCGGGGACTGTTCAAGCTGGTGGAGGCTCAGTCATGGTATGAGGCGTGTGCAGTTGGCGTGAAATGTAACACCTCATATGTCTAGATACGGCTCTGACAGGTGCAGATACATAAGAATCCTGTCCGATCACCTGCACCCATTCATGACCATTGTGCATTCCGACGGACGTGAACAATTCCAGCAGGACAATGCGATACCCTACACGTCGAGAGTTGGTTCCGAGTGGCTGCAGGAACACTCTTCTTACTTTAGACACTTCCATTTGCCACCTAAATCACCATACATGAACATTATTGAGCATATCTGGGATGCCTTGCAACTTGCTGTTCAGAAGAGATCTCCACCGCCTCGCACTCCAAGGGATTTGTGGACTGCCCTGCAGGATTCATGGTGTGAATTGCCTCTTGCATACCTTCAGACATTAGTCGAGTCCATGCCACGTCGTCTTGCGGCAATTCTGTGTGCTCGCGGGTACCCTACACGGTATTAGTCAAGTGACCATTTTTTTTTTTGGCTCTTCAGTGTTTTTTACCACAGCATCCGCGAACGTTCTGCGTATGCTCGGAGGGTTGACCCTGGAGCTTCGCGCTTATTGACTGATTTACGCGTTCTTCGATGCGCGGCTGGTCTGTGCTCTAGGCGTGGCTAGTAGTAGTGGCCATGCATCGCACTCCCTGTTACACTTGTTTCACATATACACCCCTTCCCGAAAGTCATGAGTTTTTGGGATTGGGCACATTTCCTGTGGTGTACTGTACGATAGATCATGCAAATGGCAGGCTCGTGGCACGTTCTGTAACACATAGGTGCATAGCATGCTATAGTCGGCATTCCATTCCTGCCAGTGTCTACCAGTTGTTCCATTTTCATGTAACTGCCCACTGCTTGTCCTAGGGTCCAACACCTGCATGTCAGTCCCCAAGCAAAGTCCCTGAAGTGCATGTCCAGGTAGCTGGGTTGCCTGCACTATTAGCACTTAGTGTTCTTGAGTAGGAACATAATAATGGATTTATATCACTCTTGCTCACCGGTTGTGCGGATTGCACTGGTAAGCAGGAGGGTGGCAATGTCCCTTTAAGGTGTCGGGGGCTGGGATGCGTAATGCTCGATGGCCTCTGCGTTTGTCATGCCTAGCCTCGCTTCTAAAATGGCATAAGTGTACCTCATGGTGTGTTGTGGTGCCATTTTCAGACTTTCTTATTTTCCTTCTATGTTTTCGTGATGGTTAATCGGCTTACCACAAAGATGGGTGCCATTTGTTGCCGAGGACACAGTGCTCATGGGCTGTGCTCGCCCGTAAGTCACCACCAGAGTGAGAACAAAGAAGTATTAGGCATAGTGGCAGCTGCCAACAAGCATAGCTCGGCCTGGACGAGGAGCGTTAGATCTCTAGGGTGCAGGGTTGGTTGTGGCATTTCTCTCTCGGTGTAGTATGAAAGGCAGGAAACTAGTTAATGTTATGTTTTCGGTCATGTAACATGCACATATTCTAATGGCGTTAAGCACATCCTAGATAATGAATGCTACGCCCACACGCACTCTTATTTGGCGAAGGTAGACTTTATTATTGAAAGCTTACACATATGCACTATAGTGACAGAAAACAAATAACTCTTTTGTAGAGGTGAAATTATGTTGGCAACGAAGATACGGCCAGTTCGTTGCCTCTCTATACTTCAGCAGTGGCCTATGTAACACAATGTTCCAATTGGCACACTTATTTCCAGCGTTTGTGATCGGCATACCAACACCGCCCATCTGGAGTCGGCATAGACCACAAGTGTTTGTATTACGTCCTCAACCTGAGTACTCCTACATGGCTAGGCGGTGGTAGAGTTCGACGCAGGTAACAGTGTAACCCGAAAGAGTCTGAAAGTCACGTTAACTGTATCAGAATCCGTTGAACACCAACTCCGGTGTTTCTGCATGCAGAACGCGCTCTACCTCACTCATTGTTCCATAGCTACTGCAGCCTTCTGGGGGGCGCTTCGCATTAGTTCCCTCCCCGCCTGCGTTCCTGCGCACTTCATCACCTTGTGCATTGGGTAGATTGGGAGGGAAAGGGTTTGTCGGGAACAGTCCCGGCGATATGATGCCAACTCTTAACACAAATATAAAATAATAATTAACACCATGTTTTTAATGGCTCCTTTATATAATTACAATTCTACTGACGCCTGTCACTACTTCACGCGTCGTGTGTCAGGTTTAGGCTCAAGTTGAGGAGGGTTGGGAGATAACAGATACCCACCAAATTCAGGATACAAGTTATACTTTTGTATTACATCCAAATTTGTATTGCTAAAGGAGGTAGCCACGTATTTTAAATAAAACAACAATGTTAATATTTTAGTTTAGTAAGCCATATGTCCCAAACATTTTCAAGTAACTTTAACATGTAGCAGTATCTATGACAAATATAGAATGTGCCATTACATTAATAAAAATATAAAACATGATAAATTGGAGCTTTACTGTCATATGTCTTGGACCAACCAAACTATTCACACTGAACTTTGCACATTAGTAGTGGTAGAGTATGCCAGTTTTTAAGTGTATTTAGCTTTATTTGCAGCATGACTGTCATGTAAATTATATAGATAAGTTTGTAATATCTATTAAACAATTACATTCTTTCGATTAAACTTAGTATATGGAGAGTAGCAATTAGAAATATCAAATATACTCATAAAGCTAATATTTGTTAAACTTTTAGCCTAATTTCTGAATAAAAGAAACGCTTATAAAGATATAAGATCACTTTCTTATATGTGTGTTAATGTGTATGAATGTGTATGTATGTGGCTCTGTGTGTGTCTGTATGTTTATCCCACCTTAAAGCTTTTTAATGCGTTAACCGAATTTCACCAAACTCGGTTGACATTTAGAATGAAGTAAGAACAACTGACTTGTGTAGTTTTTGGCAATGCCGAGCCCTTACTTTCCAAATGATGGCCATTTTAACTTTTAGATTGATATGTCATATCTCAGAAAGAATTCAAGCGATTTAAACCGAAATTGTATGTTGAGAGCGCAATATTTAATAATTGAATTCTCTTGTGAATATTGTTGTTGGTCCGCTATTTTGGAAAATAGCACCAATATGAAAAAATAAAGCTTTTACATTATATCTCGAAAACCACTCAACCAATCCTCGCCAGATTTGGCACATAAGTAATACTATTGTAAATATTGTAAATGTATGCACTTAAAATTGATAAGTTATTTATTTTCAAAATGTCAGACACACAAATATTTTAGGTTTATTTGGTATAACTACCATACCATTTTACCAATTCGAACAAAATTTTGCAAGCGGACAGTATCTATTACAATCATCATATAAGCCAAAAACAACTACTGTTCTCCACCATTTTGTGATATAGCACTACACATATTAATAAAGTTTTTATGTAGTGCCTCGGGAAACAATTGACACATTTATACCATATTTGGCAAACAAGTAGTACTGCGGCAGTTGATATGAACAAATATGTTTCAAATATATCTTAATATTATTTTCAAAATGGCAGCTACCTATCTATTTTAGCATAGTATGCTATATCTTCGAAAGCATGTAAACAATTCCAACTTTACTTTGTATGCTGTGAGTATATATGAAAACACCAAATGTGTTTGCACAGAGCCTATTTATTCCTCCATTTTGTAAAACAGTGCCATAAGAATAAATAAATTGTTTTCATATCTCAGGAAATAACGTACCGATTCCTACCAAATACGGCAAACAATTAGTGTTGAGGTAGTTGGTGTTAACTGATAGGTTTTAGGTACAACAGACATTAATTTTTAAAATGGTGTCCACATAGATATTAAATATTTCTATATTATATTACCGAAACTATGTAATAACTTACAATGCAACTCTATATGATCGATTAATACATGGCAATAATCAAATGCGCCCACACAAAATCTCATTTACCCACGATTTTGTAAAACATTATTATTTGTACAATTAAAATTATGCGACACCTACAAAAAACAAACGATTTTTAACAATTTTGGCCAAAAAATAGCACTATAGCAGGCCATGTAAAAAAATAAAACTTGAGATAGTCAGACACACAAATTTTCAAAGTGGTAGCTTTATAAAAAATTTAGCTCAGTATTAGTTTTCTACAAAATTACAAAAAAAATTTCTAATTAATTTATTATGCTATCAGTATCTGTCATATCCATAAAAATTGTTTATGCACTGCCTCATTTCTCCGCCATTTTGTAAAACAGACATACATGAAATAATACAAGTTTTTATGTCGTAACTCGAGAAACCATCAAACGAGTTATTTCAAATTAGGCGAAAAAGTTGTAATGGTGGTAGGTAATATTCATTTATATGTTTTATGAGTCTAAGTCTCTTATTTTTCGAATAGAGCCTACACAACCATTTTTGCTTAGTGTGCTATATCTACGAAATTACGTAACATGTTTTAATTTAACTTTGTATATAAAATATATAACAATCATCGTTTGTGCTAATGTATAACCTTATTGACCTCCATTTATGAAGATAATCACCACTTGCGGCTCAGACCCTTATTTTAAAATGTTGAGAGTGTAAAAATTTCCTGTTAGTGAACAGTATAATTCAAAACACTAGACTGATTACATCCGAATTTGGTTCTTCGAGTTCTACCTCCATGATGCTGCTGATTGAATGCTAGCCTAATTTTACGATTTTTTCTGAATTCGATTTCCAGGTAAGTCACACGTGTATTTTAATTGTCTTGGTACTGTTTCACATGTTTCTGGTTTAACTTATAATGATGTTGCTGCCAATGAGACATCAGTGCCTACCTACCTTCTAAGTTTTTAATAAATTCTCTAAAATTGAATTGCACCAATGTAGAGGAAAGTAGACTCATTAGTTTTTAAGTAACTCCTTGTTGTAAGGTATGAGTCATGTGATCAAATGAAATTCTTATGCCATATCTAGGGAACCAATCTTCGAATTCCCACCAAATTTTGCATACAAATGGTACGTCAGTGGACCATGTAACTTAGATAATTTAATTTGGTAGAATACTCTATTTTTCAGAGTCGTTTAATATAAATCATTTAAATAATTAAAGTAGAATGATGTAGAGAGATCTGGGACATTGACATCAGCCATGGGATGAGTGGACGAGCTGGCAGCCATCTTATATGACATCACGACTAAACTTCATGCTCTACCATTCCTCGTCAACAGCGGCAATCTTATTTTCTCACTCGGAATTTTACTGTTTTCTTTTTTCTCTGCTGTCATCATGCTCTGTCATTCCATCTTGTTGTTTCATGCTGTCTTTCCACATTGTTTTTACATGCTCTGTCATTCCATTTAGGTTTGTTGATGATCTACGATTCCTTCTTGTCTCTCTCCCCCACCTGTTCTCTTTCTTGCCTTCTTCATCCACCATCTTGAATATTGAAGGGTGAATGTAACTACCAGAGTGTGCCGCCGTCGTCGTCTGCTGTAGGTGGCCATATTTAATATCCGCACTCGTCACCATAGTATGTTTTCTGATTTCAAAGTCTACTGTTCACAGCTAGGTGCAATGGTATAGCCACAGTTATCTTGTGTTGGTTATCTCGTCGCTCGCAGGGGTGCTCTACTCTAGCATAGGTGAGTTTAGTTCTATCAGCAACCGTTAGGAGTGCTGGAATTTTTTTTTAGTTAGTGGTTTCGGAACTATCTGCATTAACTATAGCCACCAAATTTTTATCATAGGCTGCACACCCGACGAAAAGCAGGGTGGCAGGGTCAATTAAGCCTAAACCCTTTTCATAACTATAGTTAGCTATAATTTCCTAACTCTTTAAGATATAGTCGACAAATTAATATGAGAGGCTTCTCTCCCAACATCGAAAATGATGGCAGGGCCATGTATGCTTTAATCCCTCCTATAAGCACAGATGTCTGCAATTTCATATCTGCTAAAGCAAAAGTCGTCAAATTAATATCAAATGCATTATATATGTCTGCAATCCAGGATATAAGTACAAGTAGGCATTGCAGCCTGTTATAAGCATAGTTGGACAGTATTTCCAAAACTTTGAATTTCGTGAACACGTTACAACCGACCATATATTTAAAGAAAATAACGGTAGGTATGCATACAAGTGCATCGCAAAGCTACTGTTGCACGTAGGAGTGTAGGGTCCGAAATATACCACATACGTGTCGGTCCGCACGCACTCGACAATCACCCACCACCACCCTCGTCGTCTGCTACGACCAGGTGTCTGCCAACTTGGATCTTCTCAGCAACTGCTAGCCTCCATTCTTCCACACATATCAAGTCTGTATATATAAAATGCCAAAATATTTACATCAATAAATGTTAGCACAGGTAACACGCATCAACCAACCATATGTAAAAAAGAGAGAGAGATATATAAGTAACATCTCCCAGCCAGCTTACATTAATATGCAAACCTGCAAATTGTTTAATTTATATTGACACAACAGAAGCAATTTTGGTCCGACCAAGTTAAATTTTAAATTCGTAATGGCAACTGGTTCAGTGAAGGTTGCCAGAATATTTCCTGAGATGTAACGCACAAGCAGCAGCCAGTGGTAATATGTTGGTGTGCCAGCATTGGCCAATAGCAATCCAACAGAAATGCTGGCTTCTGACAGATCAGTGTATTTTATTTCGCTTTTTCTGCAGCTGACATTAAAACATATTTAAATAATGTATATAAATGCTTTCTTTATAGAAAATAAAGCAATTTCTATGAAGCTGGTTTGTTTACATTATCCAAATAATGCTATTATTCAAAGGAAATGTTTAAGAAATCTAAGTTTTCTGATATCAAATTTTTTCTTTGTACTTTTTTTTTTTTGGGAAATATTGCCTTTATTTAATGTAATGAACAAATTTATTTGAGATGTTTGGTTAACAATAAATAAATATAGCGTTATACCAAAGCAAAGAGTTAAGTGATATTAATTTTATTCTTTCTTACATTTTAGTTTTTTTTCGGGGCCCTAAGTGGAAAACTTTCTAAATGCTAAGTTACCACATAACGAGATCCATAAATTATCTATATAATAGTTCAGCTTTAAAAATACAGTATCTTAATTTACCCCAAAGACTAGGCCTACTGCGAAACTACTGTAACGCCAATGAAAGGTTATCATTGACATTGACATAAGGATTAACAATAATTTTGTTTATGGAAAACCTACTTTGCAATTGTTCATATTTAAATGAAGTTGTATTTGTGGCAAATATAATGGGTAGCAGCAAAGGAAGTGATTTTAGAGTTAGCCGTTTTTTGATACACGAAAGACGCTAAAATACAATACATAGATATATGTATTTATAAAATTTATGTTTAAGATAAGTATGCGTATTTTGCATAGGATGCTTGACGAAAGAAGTCTCAATACCCTTTTTTTCATGGCAATTACCTGGTAAGAATTGTGTTCTCGTTTGTTGTCAATATTGCGCCTTTTACTATATGGAATACATGTTGACTACTAGTAATACCAGCAAATATTATCACAAATCTGAGCCAAGACTTCATAGACGATTATAAATAATGCGATATTGGCTAATTTTACTGGAAACTATAAAGAAAACTAATTAAATAGGCACACAAGTTTGCATGTTAGTTTACAGTTTAGGTAAAATAAATGTACAATATTATCAGTATACCAATTATAGAAAAATTATATCAGAAAAATAACACTTTTCTTTGCAATTTTCATTATAAAGTAGCAGCCATTTAGGCCTACATAGTGGCGTTGCTTGACCCGCGTGAAAAATGACATTTTGCAATGTTATAGATGCATGCGAATGACTACATTATTATTACTTAGGAGTTAAGCTATATTGTGCACATATTCTGAATCATAAAAAAAATCACTTTTAACGGCTTAAGAATACAACACTTAAAATGGAAATTTTCATACCACATGGCTTATTGCATAATTCTTAATATGAATTTTTTTTAACACATTTCATTCGGAACTGTTTGTAAATAAAAATATAGTTTACTAAATTATTTAATTAGAAGCATTTATATAAAATTAATTAATGATTATAATATAGCAACAAGATTCACCAAATGACTCGTTAGTAATAAGTAAGAAAATTTTTCCTATGATTTAAAAATAATTAACTTCCGTAGTCACGAAGCTGTCCAGGATATTTC
This sequence comes from Clitarchus hookeri, assembly GCA_002778355.1. NCBI lineage: Eukaryota > Metazoa > Arthropoda > Insecta > Phasmatodea > Phasmatidae > Clitarchus > Clitarchus hookeri. The sequence continues at coordinate 106,680 of NQII01000397.1, read as the reverse complement.
TGCGATAGGATAAAACTTTGTTACAGTGGTATGAATTCCTTATTCCTGTAATCAGATTTAATGTTTGACAAAGTCGTTTTTTGCAGAAAGGGCATAAGTACTTAACACCTAAATGACAATAATTATCTTGTATGTTGCTTTGAATCCTATTTCATATGGTACTTTGAACACTTCAACTAAGCTTCATTTAAATACCACGAAAAAGCATACAATGTTTTTTTATTCTACTTAAAAGAAATTTTTTGTTACATTTCGAGTTGCAACTGTTTACCTCTAGTAGGATAACCATATTGGGAAATTCATTTATTTGTGTTTCGTTAGTACTTGCTGTACCGGTATTGCGTTTGGCATACTAAATGCTATTTCTCAGTTCTGTTTAATCAGGTGTGAGTCATTTTCATTAATCAAGAACGGAAGTTTGAAGGGTTACTTTGGGGGCGCGCAGCGCCCCTCCATTAAGGGGTAGAGGGTTGGAATAAAATTTGTGCACAACTTTGAACCTTCCTCTTTCAATCCCCCTCCCCACAACCCCCTCCACTTCTACCACCCATGGTGGAGATGCTGCGACCAGAGGGGTGTGTTTTTAACTTTGGTCTGTGCTGGAAGTCGCAGTTTTCGGTCGATTTCGCCAGGATTTGAGGGAGGGCTGTCTCTTTGGACCTTCCCTCGGCCGTTTGGTCAGTTATGCCCTTTTGAAAAAATGTTGGAACCCCTGAATGGCGGGGGGGGGGGGCGTTTATGTTTTTCGGCTCTTGAAGCCACAGTTTTCGGCCGATTGGGGTGGGATTTGAGGGAAGGGTGACTCTTCGAACCCTCCCTCGACTTAAAGTTAGTTAAGCCCTTTTGGATAAGTTTCAGTACCATAAAAGTGTAACATAATATGTACTTTAACTATCGTACAAAGTCAGTTAGCCCATATATTGTGTACCATAACTAAAGTACAGTGTACCATAACTTAGGTATTTTGTACGATAATTTAGAAATTCGTACTGTAATGGGCTCAGCACCACTAAAGTTTACCTTTAGCCCTGAAATGAACATGGTTGGGCAGTACCATTATTATATCTGCACCACACATATCGGTATTTCGTACGATAATTTTCAAATTCAATCCACAATGGACTCTACACTTACCAAGCTTACCGCAGGCCATATTTATGACCTGGGTTTCAGATTGCACGCATGTAGATGCTTCACAATTGTTAACTAAAAACGCAGGTTACGCAGGCCATACTTATTTTGACGCCAGCACTAATCGCAGGACATATTTTAGAATTGGTTTAAGATTGCACGCGAGAACCTGCCCAGGCCATATTTATGACGTGGATTTCAGATTGCACGCATGCAGATACTTCACAATTGTTAACTAAAAATGCTGGTTACGCAGACCATGCTTCTTTTGGGGCCAGCACTTATCGCAGACCATATTTTAGAATTGGTTTCAGATTGCACGCAAGTGCCTGTCCCGGCCATATTTATGACGTGGGTTTCAGATTGCACGCATGTAGACGCTTCACCATTGTTGACTAAGAACGCGGGTTACGCGGGCCCTGCTTCTTTTGAGGTCAGCATTTATCGCAGTTATTGTAGCCCCCTAGGACAACATTAATATAATTACACTCTGTCAAAAAAAAAAAGGGTTGATTTCAAATTGCACCCGTTTAGCTGCCTCACCCAAGTATAGTAAGCCCGCGGATTCCGCGGGCCGAGCCCTGGTGTAAGTATTATTCTCACTAAAACAACATGACAAAAACTAATTAGGAAATAAGTTGTAATATGCCACTTTCAAGAGGAAGACTTATGGTTATTTCAGTCTAAAATAAGGCCATACTATTGGGAGACTCTCATAATATATTATTAGTGAGTAATAGGCCCAGAACCCTCAACATTTCCGTAGTGGAAAACACGTCTACTGCAACGGCAACACGGTCAGAATTATACATACAGGACTGAAATAAATTTTGCTAGAACAGTTTGTTAAAACCAGAGGCGAGCTAAAATTACAACCAAGCAACACGTACAGTGTGATACACAAAAGTCCAAGTGACTTATGCCTATCTCATAAAAAAGATCTGCCTTTATGAACAAATGACGGGTCAAATCTAGGTCACTAAGGGTCTGGATGTCATATATGGGCTGTAAATAACAGGCTGATTCTCCTGCCAAATGAAGAAGGAAGTGTGCCGGTATGTAGTAAATATACATGAAAATTGATGACAAATTACTTGGTTAGTTTATATTTAGGGCATTCTCGTTTTTTTTTGTGCTAATAACGTTGATACAGTTTCAGGTCAAATGTACAAGTCATACACTACAAAATAACACAATCTCGATTGATGCTAGTGATGGTCAAAACTCTCGAGTTGTTCAAGAAAGTATTGTTACACACACTGACGAAGATGATCATAAGGTGCGTCAATTAGTCAGCAAAGTCATCATATAAAACATATATTTAATTGAAGTATATGTATTATGTACACTATTCCTTTCAACTTTCAGAGTTATGAAAACCATGAAAATATCACGTTGGAGAATGGTGAAGATGATAATGACAATATTTACTGCATTGCTAAGGAATGTGCACCTCCACATAACAAGTGCAAAAGTTCTACAGCTGTCACTGAAGACTTGGCGGAAAATAATGTTCTATATGATGACGTGCCTAATAGGGACACAAATGATACCGTGTAAAATGTAAGTCGTAATTAAGATTCTAAAGGTAGGCTATTTACAACAAAGCAAAATAAGAATGAATTATTAATTTGTTGAAAAATATTTAAAACTGTGTCTCTGACGTATTATCTATAACTTGGACATTCAGGTTAATGTTCTATTTACATTTAACTTAATACAATTGTCAGATTACCAGTTAATAATCCTTTCAGGTGCTTATGTACGTATTGATTTCTGTTTTAATGTAGAAGGGTCGTAAGAGGCAACTAAATCGAGATGCGTGGCCACGAAATATTGCCAAAAAAAAAGAAACATTTGTGAGGAATACGATAATGCAGAGATAAATACTGTGACAGAAAGACGACCACCATCACCATGTACGAATGACCAAAAATGTAGAATAAATTGTGCGACAATTATACACAACCATATAAGTGCAATAAACAAAGTGTTTTGGAAGTTAAGGAACATCACACGCCTGGGGGAAAATTAATTTTGAATAATGTTGCCGTGATAGAGCCAAAGTGAAGGTATGTAAAGGAAAATAGTCACCGTAAAGTAACTTTCTCGATAGGAAAAGGATAAATATATCGATGCTGACTTAAAAGAAGTGACAAGGTCGGGAGTATACTGCTTTGACTTGCAGGCAGTGCTTAGCACACCTTGTGGAGAGTGTTCTCAAGTTTACTACAAGATAAAATTTTTCTGTTACAATCTGACTATCTTTGATAAGCTGTTGAAAAAGGTTATTGATATTTTTAGCACTATGGCATTTGTAAACGAGCTTCCAATGAGATTGGTACTTGTATGTATAAGTTCCTAGAATCAATTCCCACACAAAATGTTATTTCATATTCTGACAACTCTTGTGGTCAGAACAAAAAAAAAATATATTAATATTTTCTATGATTTTTTATGCTGTTCAATAACGACCTCATTTAGGGTCAGCTACTCAAATTTTCTTGGTTACTGGCCACACGCAGAATGAGAGCGACTTCATTTATGCAAATATCAAGAGGAAGAAAAATAGCATTATTAGGGCAGGATCCATATCAGCTCCAAAAGAGTGGGTTTCTATTATTAAATCAGCAAAAAGGAATTGTAAACCTTACAGTGTAATCGAAATAGATACAACTGACATATAAACTTCCAGAGTTTATCACAGAAAATGGGGAAGAATTTCACGTTTAATGAAAAGGGTGAAAAATTAACAAGGACTACAATAAAGACACTTCAGTGAGAAAGAATGAACATTACAGAGTGTTCTAAAAACAGATTACAACCAGGAAAGATTTCTGTGCCACAATGTGTGAAGAACACAGCGAGGTAGAATTACACCACCATCCATAAAATTGGCTTACAGTTCACTACCTAAAATTGATGCCACCAAAACGAAAGACATGTTATATATTTGTGTAAGCAACATAATTCCTGCAGTTCACTGGGGATTTTATAAGAAACTGTGAGATAAACAGTTATATAATATCAAGACCTTTTTAGATTCCGAAGAGGGTCAGTTCTTTTCCAATGGGTGGATAATAGCCATGTTAAAGAATATGTTACAATATGTACATTTACAACACTGTACTCTTAAATGAAATGGTACGTAAGTGAGAATGTTTTGAGGTAAATAAGAATAACTATTTAAGAATTTATATATTTTCATGCAAGATCATAATAATTAGTAACAAGTGTATTGTTAAAAAATATTATGAAAGGGTTTATTTGCCCACATAAATACGAAGTGTGTCATCAAAAAACAATCACCAAAATACATCAATGTAAAACAGTACACTTTATAATATCAGGTTATTTAATTTTAAGGTTCAGTTTAGATATTTTTTAGCCAATACTTAAAATGCCGAAATCTTTTTCTCATAGGTTTAATGCCATTAACACTGAACATGGATTTGTAGTGCTTCTTAAAAATATTTACTTGGCTCTCCCCAATATTTATATTTTTTAAGTTGTAACACTCTAGCAATGAGGTATCGATATATAAATATATTTATTCATGTCTGCCGATCTAATTTTTGTATTGCATCTTTGCATTTTATGGGTAATTTGAGGGATAAATTTGTGAAGTTTACTGAAAAGGGAAAATAGCATTTTGCGAGATAGGGCTGTATCTCGGAAAAAAGGGGGAAAAGGGGGTTGGGGAACTGAGAAGTATCTCGAAAGGGCCTTTATTAAATGGTTAAAATTATGTGTTTGTGAAAGTTCACGTCTTTTTTTAAATTATATTTATTCGATCGATGTAAATTACAAGAGCTCTATGTGCATTTGTTGACTGAAATATGTATTGCGGTATAATTCTGCAAGTCACACAGAATAGTTGTATCTCGGGAATATAATTGTGTTTTCATTCGCATGGTCATCGAGAGAGAAAACATTTACCGCCTGCCGCCATAATATATACCACACACATACACACAACACACACACACACACAAACGTGTTCTTTTCCCGCCACTTTGCAAATCACATAATGCAAGGCAGGGATGTAATATTTAATTAATTTTGCGTTATTCGAGCAATGATTACTTTAAAGAAAGCGACATTTCGCATTTGTACACTACATGCAATAATTAACAACAGGAATGTNTTAATATTTAACCTCGAGCCACGCTCTTTGTACGCTTCTTCCAAATGATGTATTTTCAGTATTTTCAATATTTCCTTTATTAGTACTTGTCTTTTTTGTCTTTTCAAATGCCCGCGTTTCTTTGAATTAGGTCGGTTTTGCAAAGTTGCATTCCAGCCATAAATTATATGTTATTGGTGTTGTCATTATGTGGGGACATAACAACGATTTTTTTCCTTTCCCCATTCGGGCAAAAAATGTGAAAAAATAGTTTTTCGACCCACTATCATCATCGACGCCAACTGCCCTTTAGACTGTGATATATTGCAGTTTTGCCTCCCTGACAGTATTTTTTATTATTCATCCCAGAACCTGCTACAATTCTAGGGGCATAATATCCGCTAGCAAGGTGACAGAAATTTATTTCGGCTTATTGATGTTAACGATTATGAATGACATTTAAAAAAATGAAGGATCCGCGACCCTAATATATTCGCATGTCCCTGTGTATTATAGTTTCGTGAAAAAAAAGTATTCGCGACATTTTTCACACTTAGGGAGCCACGATCTGTTTTCTGCACACAAGCAATCCTTCTTTGTATTCGAGCACACTGGTTGAATGCAAAAGATGCATCACAGTAGCAGCATTAGTATACACGTTTCACCTTTGCAAATGGGATAAGTGGCTGATATATATTGTGAAAATACGACATTCTTGTGCTGCAATTTAAAAAAAATTCTAGTAAACTTCTCAAACTGTAATGGAAGTTTTTAGCTTATACACTGTGTGGAAATACTACCATATACCAGGTTGCAAATATAGGAATGTTTAGCACCTCTACAATACATAATTGGTAAGTACATTATGCATTTGACTGTATCCTGATCAAATATACACTCTTCACGAAAAATCCTTCGAAACCCAGCTGCCAAGAAAATCCTTTGTAAAACTACAAACAGTTTTCTTGTAAAATCTGTAAAACATATATTTGTAATATTACAAATGATAGCCATGTATTACAACTTACATTATTGATAAGTGTATGTAGGATTTTTTTTTCTTCTAGAAATCAAATGTGATGAATTAGTAACAGCAAATGATTTTAAAAAATATTTAAAAAAATATAATTTACTTAAAATAAATACACATTGCCAGCACGGATACCAGAACCTACACCCCCTGTATTAAAAACCCGTATGCTTAACCCCTAACCCCAGGACCAACTTGGCTTAAGAGCATATTGTTTATTTTTATATTAAATACTGAAGTGAAGGTGCAAGTTCCAACAAAATATTAGGGCAGTTATTTGATTATTCAGAATACATTTGTTTTATTTTTTAAAGTTCTGTTGTTGAGTTGATGGATTTGGATGACTCTTATCAACGAGGTCTTAAGAACCTATTTAAGATATTCTGTGTAGCTAGGAAACATTATCAGTTAATGAGTAATATGGTTACGTTATATTGAAATTGTCGTTTTATTGTGATTATTTGAAATTTTTAAGTGTTTTACGTAATTAAAACTTGCAATACATTTATTTTTGCACGCGCAAACAGATATACACGGTTTTACGTTGTTGAGTGTCCACCATGCGGCTAAAGCTCGTGGATACGTGTCAGTCTAGTACAAAAATTTATTGAGGTCTATTACAAATATGGCACGTGTAGTTTTACAAACGAGTAGTTTTACAAGAGAAACATTTGTACTGTTACAAGCATTTGTAAAATTACAAACAATTTCTCAGTAAAAATTACAAAATTCGGTTACAGTGTAGGAACGCTACCATAGATGTATGGGGAAAAACTTTAACGTCCGCTATTTCTCACTATACGTATACACTGGTGTGGTATATTTGGGAACAATTTCTATGAATGTGTATTTTATGAGGTTACATATTCCTCCATAGGCTAGTTCGCCCAAACAGATACTCCAAATTTGAACAGATTTTTTCTTTTCTCAAGAAAATATGCTCTTATTACAAGCGAATCCACCTTTATTTTATACCGAACCAAACACAGTGGTGTGGCTGAGGGCCAGTCAGCTGTAGCAGTGTGTGTTCAGCGCTCTGAAGGTATCAGATGCCAGTACTTAGGCCACTGATTTCGGTTTTCCTAGCATCACCCTGCACAGGAATTTGAGTGTACTTCAGTATTAGTTTTTTTTATATTGTAAGTTGGAGCTCTTTTTTGCTTGTGAGGAGCGATAAGGACCGCACACGCGCACCAAGTGCGCCTTTGCGAATCACACACGTACTGTTTTGAAGTTACCTAATTCTGAGTGACTAGTAAAGTAAAACCATGTCTTCAATATAATATAATATCCAAACATAAAATAACTTACCCGAATGAATGATATAATGAGGAGGAACTAGGGAGAGTAGTTTTTCATTTTCCAATTATTTTTTTTGTGTTTAATGTTATCCAAATTAATATATATGAGGTAAAGGTCATGGGCGTGAGGTCGAGGACACCCATATATAAGATGGTGGCCCGGTGACATCGCAATATGGCGGCCGGCTGGCTCTGGTCACGGCTCTTGATATGCTAGATCCCTCATAATAATTCTACTGACAAACCAACACATATACTGTCCACCTCTTCTACTTAGCTTCTCATTAGGGGGAGGGCGGGATTATAGATTAGTCACATTTTACCTTAAACTTACATCTATGTCCACCTACAAAATATACTACAAGTCAAACTCACAGCCTGCCTTCGACATAGCTGCAATGGGAAAGGATATAAGAGAGAGAAAATACCTCCCTTCATGTTTGCTAAGCATAAAAAGTTGCCGACTTCAGTGAAATCGTAGCTAGCAGTCAGCTGGTGCGCAGCGCGGGATCTCGAGCGAGGGCTGAGGCTACAATATTGATGTTGGTGCAGTGCTCATTGCTTTGCAGACGCCACATTGCCGGCTCATTCAGTGATGTCATACAAACTGATGATTTGCAAAATATGAATATTCTTCATTACCATTGGACGTCACCTAATGTCGTCGTAAGTTCCCTTATATAACGAAAGAACTTAGAGTCCTGTGGGGAGAAGGGTGTGTGCTGCCCTCTTGGAGCTGGTTCTGCGAATGTATGTGGATGCGACTTTCCGGTTGACCAAAAATGAGTTTTACCTAATATTCCTGATTTTTTATGAATGCCTCTCTACCTTGATTTCTAATTTTTTTTATCAGTTATCTGGGTAGATGAGAATTGGATGTGGAATAGTCCCATATACTAGCATTCACATTTCGTTTTGGCAGTCAAGAGAGCGAGGTAGTCTTCATGTCTTAAGGTAGCAGTCCTCTTCAAGTAAATAATAATAATAATATTGTGTGGCGTGACGTGTTGTTTATTAATCTGGGGTACAGTTATGTTGGCAGTTGCCTATGTGTATGTATTAATACATGTATGTTGTTGGTATCATGTATATTTTTGAAAAAGAATTATTTTGGTTTTCAAATTGAAATATTTTTTCTGTATGTCAATTATTTCTATTACATTTAATTTTTAAATGTTGGGTATATTTTCATGTTTTGACAGTTTTGTTAACGTCAGATATGTTTATGTTTTTCTTCAGTTGGCAGCATAGCATGGCGTCAAAAGCAGGGCGGGCTTTTTGAATGTGCCATAGAGTTAAGCCCGATATTTCTCATGTAATTTTAAGTTCCGAACTTATGCAGTAAAAAAAGTATGTTTGTGAACGAACTTGGGCGACATGTTGTATGTTAAGCCACGTCAAGCTGGTCAGCCAAGACTACTGATTCAGATTACTGAAAATATGATAAAATTAAGGGAATTGACTGTATAGACGTTGTGAAGAATGATAATTTGTTCAATTACGGCCGACCACGAACGTAGAAGCGCAAAAGAAGAGGGTCAATGTGTTTTTCGGCATTTTCCTACAGGTAAATTAGTATAGGTAATATGCAGTTTTTAATTCGCAATAATATCTGGGGTCAAGCAGTGCCATATAAAACTGCAAATATGTTTAATGTTTAATACATTTTGAATTTATTTTACACATCCCTCACAGAAAGATGTATTTGTGACTCTACCTTATTAACTGAGCTAAACCAGGGCAATTTTAAAGTGATTTTTGTGTGGTATGTTAAGTATGAACTTAACTTTGAGACAGAACAATTAAGATTTTTTCACTGTTTAAAAACACTTAACTGCAAACTGCCAAATTCAATTGATTTTATTATTAATATTATTTCTATCCGCAATTTGAAAGTAATAAGCTTCATTTATTGAATATTCTCGACTACTGAATCCTGATTTTAGATTTTGAGATAGCTGCCTAAGAATGTCACCTGAAATTAAAATTCCATGCTTCACCATTGGGTTGTTGTTAGTGTAGTTTAGCTTGTAGCATTGGTTTTTTTCTATTGGCAAGTGTTTCGTTTCTGTGTTTTAATGATAGTGGTATATATTCCAATGTACAGAAATCCTATTTCAAAAGGTTAAGTTACTACGAGTGTTCTCCGTCTCACGCACTAAATTTTCAGTGCCAGCTAAATCAGAAGTAATTATCATTTACTCTTTTCCTATGTTATTGCGAATACCATCAGTTGCTATATTATTATAAAATGAAATTACAGTGGCACCATACGCGGAGTCTAAAACACACAAAACTAATACATCACTTAAAAATTAATTTCATTGGCGCCATCACCGTGGAGCGCGAGAAACAAGGTATAGTTACGTATTTTCACATCCTTCATTTTAGCCTATGGACAGGGGTACCAGAACGCCCCATTTTCTCAGGGAAACCACTCCAATTGTTTATAAGATATTTGAGTAGACAGTCACTAACAAGGATTCACAGCCCGAAACTGCAGGCACAATGGCAGGAAATACAGAGGAGCGAGTAGAGCAGGTACAGCCGGCGCACGAGCGCACAAAGATCGTTGTTGCCGCGTACATCACGGAAGCTATACACGCCGTACCCTCGTCTCAATCCGACTCTAGCAACCAGGCGCAGCTGATGCAATTGACTACCTTACTTACGCAGTTCCGTCAGGAATTGACACACCAGCAAATGGCCATGCAGAATATCATAACAGAACAGCAAACGGCCCTACAGAACAGACTAACTCAGCAACAAGCGGATTTACAGGCAACCCTTACACACGAGGTTTGCCAAATTCAAAATAGCCAGGAGCAGCTACAGAACAGTATAAAATGTAATATGAACAAGCTGCGAAACAATATCACGCAGCTGAGTCAGACAGTAGCCAGCCAAGTAACCAGTGTGCAAACAGAGTTACACGCCTTCTCTTTCAAGTTGTGTGATGAGGTCGCCAGTATAAAAGGGGAGTTGGAATTTATTAAGGAACAATGCGTGATACAGGCAAGTGAGAATGAGGCGCTTTTTATCGACCTCGAAAAACGCACAGACTGTAGAGCATGTAAAGAAGCAGTAAAAGAGCGTTTTGCGGCCCAGCTCGACTCATTCGACAGGCATTTGATAAGTATGTAGTCTCTAGATAGTGTAAAACAATATCGCTTATCCGCGCCTGTTTGTATATACGCTTAGTACCTCTAAACTACTTGATGGATTTTGAAGCGGTTTTCAACATAGACATCAGTTAGAAAATTTTTTGAGGAAGGTTTTTGTGTATAAAACATTTATATTTAAAATAAGAAAAGTAGAAAAATGTCAAACCGTTTGTAATCAAGTCGTAAAAACCCGCTTTTAGGGCGATTACATGGCTTGCATCAAATTAATGTATTACAGAGTTGTAGCTCTCAAAAAGGTCTACAGGAAAGTTCACAATAGCTAATGTTTATATTTTAAGGATGACCCACAGTAACCATTTTTGTCTTTCAAAGTATCGCTGTAAAAACTAAATTTGTTACCGGGCGCCGGTCCGCTAGTAAGTTGCAAAACATTGAAAAGTCAAGCCATTTGGAAAGGCAAAAGGCCGATGCTTAGTATATAAAGGTCGGCGAAAAACTAAATTTTTTTGAGGACCGTATTGATCGAGTCGCAGCTTCAATAAAAGAGCTTAGATAGACTGAAACACTGCGCAGTGAAATGCAGCCCTCGCATTTAGCCACGTCATTTCTGTTAAACTTATCTATCTCAGTTTTGATGCTTACTTAGGCAGTACCACAACAACCTAGCGCACAAGTGGACACGCTGAAGCATTGCCCGTATAAATTGTGGGTGGAGCAGGTGCCCCGTTTTGAGGGTAGAATTGGTAAAATCCTTTTCATTTCTTAATTAGGTTCGAAGAGTATGCAAACGTATTTGGCCTTCCTGATGCAGACATGCTGCGATGCCTTAACCTCCGTTTGCGCAGCGCAGAGTACTACTGGTGGGAGATAAATAGACCCACAACTACCACCTACCCAGTGTTTAAGGGCAAATTTGTGTCGCATTTCTGGAGTCGAAAAATTCAGGGCAACTTATGGGCTTAGTTGCACTCTGAAAAGTTCTTGCCTGGGAAAGGGAATAAGTTGGAGACTTTGTAGGATATGAACGAGAGGTCACGACATATGGACCCTATTATATCTGATGTGGAATTTGGCGCCATGGTACTACACCAGTTACCATACAGTTACCAGACACACTGGACAGGAAGTCACCCCAGTGATATTGCGTCATTCATAGGGGATCTACTAGCATGTGACCAGATAGATAGGCTACAAACTCAGCAGAGTAACCGAGATTCTGACCACTCGGGTAATCCAGATCGTATTCCACTGATGCATACAGACAACATAGAACCAGAACAGAGAGGCCGCCCAGATTTTACTACCGACCACGTGGTCAGAGCTACCGAACAGTCTTATCGATCAGGGTATCTAGGAGGCTGAGGTGGTAACACACAGACATACCGAGTGAGACGCGACAAGCGTACAGGAGGATATAGAATAGGAGGTAGCTGACGAGGGCCTAGGGGCCAGATAAGCGACTCTGATCAATCACTCTCCGACCCAACTGTCCCAGGTAAGCAGCCAGATCAGAGAGAAAAGAAGTTAAGAAATGATGACTCTCAACAGGGCAGGACTCTTAGTGAGAATAAAGACAGACCCACTCCTTGCACGTCTCAAACGCCAACCAGCGGAGAAAGAGGGTATGCGGATGCACCGCAAACGAGTGCAAACATGGCACAAGGTACTCCTTCACTCCGTTTTTGCTATTCACCCAGGAGGGGGTTATTATTTCAACCAAGAACTATTAGATCCACGCACAGCGACATTCGAACCCACTTCACTGAGGGGTGCTAAGAGGACCAGTAACGACACATTACAGCAAAACATAGCTAGCCAGAACAGGAGGTTAAACCGGCCGACGATGTAGCATATACACTTAGGAGCCAAAAAAAAATGGTAAAGGAATGCGTATGCAAATAATAGAGGTATGGAACCAATCAGAGTAACACCATGCGGTCGGCAGCTAGATCGGTTACTGCTGCAACAATGACATGTTATCAAGATTTAAGTGAGTTTGAACATTATGTTATAGTCGGCGCACGAAATATGGGACATAGCATCTCCGAGGTAGCGATAACATTTGGATGTTCGCGTACAACCATTTCACGAGTGTATCGTGAATATTGGGAATTCGGTAAAACATCACATATGTGGAATATCTGCGGCCGAAAAAGATCGTCAAGGAACGGGACAAACGACGATTGACGAGAATCATTAAACGTGACAGACGTGCAACTCTTTCTCAAATTGACGCAGATTGGATTTGTGGTCTGCCCTGCAGGATCCATGGTGTGAATTTCCTCCTGCATACCTTCAGACATTAGTCGAGTGCATTCCACGTCGTCTTGAGACACTTCTGCGTGCTCTGGGGCCCTACACGATATTAGGCAGGTGTACCAGTTTTTTGGCTCTTCAGTGTAAGACCTTGGTAAGCTACCAGTGCCTCCAGCGGCATTAGACACGCAGATGGAAGAGAGATCCTTAAGGAATGAACTAAGAGCTTTGGTGGAGCAACGTCTTTGTATCGCAGCAGACAGGAGAAAGAGGTACTGTAAATCGTCCTGAATTGAATCGTTGGAAATTGGCCAATTGGTTTTGATTAAGGCCGCAAATGTTAGTAATTTCAGGGATTTTGTAATGTTGAAATTACTACCACCATTTAGTGGACCCTACAGAGTTACCGGCAGGAAGAGAGAAGACTGTTATGAACTGTCATGTCCGAACACTGGTGAAGTTATCTGTTACTATAATATAAAGTTGCTACGCAAATACAACCTACCGCTGCAGATGGATGTAGAATGTTACAGAGGCCGAGAGATTAGCTACGGTGGATGGTATTACGAACTGGATGTTTTTTCCCAGCAAGGTCCCAGCTGAGCATTATTGTTTATTTGGTGAAGAGGGAGCGGCGACGATTTCAAGTCTATTTATATTATGTGGGGAAATGATGTGTTATGAGTTATGTGTATGGAGCCTATTTTAGCCCAGCGTTTTTTGTTTTTGACGCGAGAATTGATGCCGCGTTTGAAAACAATATATTCCGCGCTGTTAATTAAACGCTCCACCCCAAATATACGCAGTCCGCAATGTAGTCTGCTGAAGAAGAATAATGAAGTGGAAATTTTTAAAGTCTTTTTGCCTCGTGTTATTACTTTGTACTCGCTGTTACTAAATGGATGTGAATAACCTAACCAGGGGACAACAAGCTAAACCCGCCTAGTGACCATGCAAACCTATCGATACCCGCACTTAGCTTAAGTACTTACTGGGATGGGTTCCAAATTTTTTATTCAAAGACTTAATTATTTTATTTTGGCTGTTGTGCACAGGAATGTACAGAACTGTAACAGGGCTGTAACATACATACAGACAGGTTCCCGCCTTCTTACACAATGTAACACGATCTTTTAAAATTTGAATAAAAATTTTAAAAGGATGATTCCTAACCGTGGTTACTGCTGGGTTGTTGATCTAGGAAGTTGTTCTAGATCATCTGTGATAATTCCAATTTTTTTGGCTATGTTGTTGTTTACATTATTTTCCCTTTCTGTGTCATCTCTACTGTCGACTCTCCACTTTCGATGTTCTTCTATATTATTTTCCATGTATTAGATGTTTAATTCTGCGGGTATATGTGTATTTTTTTCATGTTGTGTTCTGAAAATAGAGAAGTTTCTTTGTTTGCATTCTTAGGGTGTTGTTAGCGTGATGATGCAAAGAGTAGTAACGAGTTTTCCCGCGTAAAGTTACGGGATAAGTTGTTATTCTTATGTGAGTTAATTGTTGTACATATAGTTTTTATGTTTCAAATGAAGCAAATCATTAACTATATTTGAGTTAAATTTGGCAGCACGTCATTAAATTTGAATATACAGTGCTTTACAGTACTATTGTTGAACAGTGATGAGTTTACGTAGTGCTGTTTGCGTGAGAAAAGGACGCCACCATTAGTAAGCAGTGCCTTAAAACTCGATGAACTTATACCGGGAACAATGAAGTATTAAGTGACAGTGTTGTTCGAAGCTCGCATAAAATAAACACTCGTTAGTTGACACACATTTTATAGTGGCAACTTGATGCGTGATGGGTACATGTGATAGGCATTGCGCTGTATTCACACCCTGGGGGGAAAGAACCCTCGGGGCTGTCCCGACTTATAAGGGCACACGGGGAAGGCCACATGAGGACCCAGAACTGTTTATAAAAATTGTGAACACGAGTTTCACACCAGTGGGATTCCCAGTAAACGATGGGTACAAAAAGGACGGGAACAGCTAAAGGAAGCCACCCTCACATGGTGGAATAAGTACGGCGAATTTGTGACAACATGGTAACAATTCGCAACCTGCCTGAGCAGTAAATTTGCATGAGAAGACGTACTCACCACATTCGCACAGATTTTTATACAAAGAAGCAACAGAAACAAGAAGAGGTAGAAATTTTTATTCTGAGAAAAGCTCAAATGTATTCACGTATCACCCCCGAAGGAGCAGAGGCGGAGGGGGTTCATATTATTACGAAGTTATTAACACCAGATATCCGGAGTGCTCTTCTTACCCACGGGCAATACGGATGGAGGAACTGGTATAGAGAGCCAGAGAAGCGGAGACAGATTATCAGGAAATGGAAAAAACACATGTTGCTACACGTCTGCCGCCAACCCTCCTGGGCGCCCGCCCCGTGCGGGCAACCGAGAATAACAGAAGTGAAGGGGACATCTGAACCTGTTGCTGGTACTATCCCGAGAGACATTTCCATCGCGATTGCCCTACATTGAAAGCCCGCATAGCTGCCGAAAGGGAGAAAACTATCTGGGACTCCTCCCTGGAGACAGGCAAGGGGAAACAACAGAAGTGAGAGCCAGGAAATGCACCTGCCGGGACCTCGAGTCACCCGTCACCCCCGGCATAAGTAAAAGGGTGGGACAAATACTAACTTTAAGCGATCCGAGACCGAGAACACAAGCCCCCTCGGATCAAAGTCCGGGTCAATGACCACGATATTAAGGCGGTCCTGGACACTGCCGCAGCTGGAAATTTCATTAACAGCCGGCTGCTAACACCCAAACAGAAGAAGGAAATGCATAAAAACACCCGAATCATTCAAATGGCCTAAACTGAGTCACGACTGGCTATAGAAGGGAAGGTTACGTTGCCAGTATCCACGAGAGTGGAAACAATAGAAACAGATTTCTTTTGCGCCCAGCATTTAGTAGAAGGAATTATTCTCGGGCAACCATGGCTGACAAGCCAAGTGTGAATAATCGACTTCGGGCAAAAACGATTATGCTTAGGCAAGCAGAATAGGATGGCTATAAATTGGGAGGCCCCAACAAACACGCAAAAACCCCAAGAAATCTGTGGTGATGTGATGAACCACCAACTATGAACTGACCAGCTTAAGGCACTCCTGCAGATACTGAACACGCACGCCACTATATTCGAGCATGCCGACAGATTAAAGAAGACCACGGCCCTCCAACATGAAATATGGTTGAAAGATTCTCACCCCATATACTGCCACCGAGGCAATCACTCAGCCTACCACATACAGATGATCTTATACCAGGTAGCCGAGATGAAAGCGCAAGGGATAGTAGAGCCGATTGACTCACCATATCATGCTAGGGTGGTAGTCGTACCGAAGAAAGATGGAGGGCTTCGTTTTTGTGTAAACTACCAGGCATTGGAAGATATCACCTATCCACTCGCTCCCCCAAATATAAACATGACGAATATGCTCCGTGACCTAGGAGACGCGCGCATATTCTCCACACTAGACATGCGAAGTGGATACTGGCAAATCCCAGTACACCCAGGATCTCGGAAATATAGAGCATTTACTACCTCAGAAGGTGAAACACTACAGTTTAGCATAATGCCCTTCGGGTTGAAGAACGCACCCGCTACCTTCCAGCGATTGATGTCAGCAGTAGTGCTGACAGGCTATAGCAGCAAATTTTGCCTAGCATGCCTGGATGATGTGATAATATATTCCCGCACATGGGAGAAGCACCGGGTGCAGTTGTGAAAAGTGCTGGAACGTTTTGAGTTCCATGGACTGACGTGCCAACTGGAGAAGTGCCACTTCGGGAAAACCCAGGTAGAATATTTAGGGCACATAATTACCTCGGACGGGAATCATCCGAAGTACGAGAAATCGAGGAGACTAAAGCACCAAATAACCGGAGGCAATTGAAACGGTTTCTTGGACTATGGAATTGGCTCAGAGGCTTTATAGAAGATGTCGCCCCCCTTATGGCCCCCCTCGACGAGCTCCTAACTAAATCAGCTCGCTGGAAGTGGGACGACCGACATGAAGAGACCTTTCACAAATTAAAGGTGCGGTAAAGCAACATAACCATGCTCCATCGGCCTATACCAGATTTACCCCTAAACCGGAATGGGTGTTGTCCTCTACCATGAATAGTCACAGAACCAGCGACAGATTATAGTGTATGCCAGCACTATGCTAACGGAGACAGAGCAGTGCTACCATAGTAATGAGCAGGAATTCTTGGCGGTTATTTGGGCGGTCCTCAAATATCGATATTACCTAGAGGACAGACACTTCATTCTCAGAACCGAAAATAGGGCCCTTACATGGCTAAAAACCAAGAGTAGCAAAAGGGTGAAATTGGGGAGGTGGGTGTTATTCTTAATGGAATTTACATTCACACTCCAGCACTGCCCGGGATCTACCAACGAGTTGCCCAATGTATTATCCCGCCGACCGCAAATATCACACCAAGAAAGAGGAACCGACGACTGGGAACCTATGCTACCCCCTTCCCCCCAAAGCTACCTAGGACCGATAACCTGGAGCTACAGTTAATTAAGTTCCGCGGAAGCAAGGAACTGTTACAAGTCCAACAGCAGACTGATCCCGAATTACAGGAACTAATGAGAAAATATCCCGACTGGTATGAGGAAAGAAATGACATCATCTGGGCAAGAGCGCACCCGCAAAAGGATCAGTGGAAAATCTGGGTTCCCCACCAGCTACGAACCAGCATCTGCGAATACCACCATGATCACCCCCATGCGGGACACCCCGGATTTCACGAGACATTCACGAGACAACCGGTACTCCTGGCACAGAGTCAGCCGTGCAGTCCGAGAATACGTCGCCCGATGTCGGCTTTGCGGTGAACACAAATCTTACCCAATACCGAAGACACGGTACACACCCAGGCGGCCTAAAGCTCCATAGACCCACATCGCCGCAGATATTATGGGCCCCTACCCCGGTACACCCCGAGGCAAGAGATACATCCTGGTAGTAACAGAGCAGTTTTCCAGGTGGACGGAAGCGTTCCCGAAGCCCAATCAGGAAGCAAACACAATTATCCGCCAGATGGAGCGAGAGGTTTTTCCCCGATGGGGATATCCGAAATGTGTCTTAACAGACAACGGGCCCCAGTTTACGGGCGTGAAATGGGCGAAGGCATGCGAGGCGTGGGGGGCGGAAAGCTGGACGACTCCAGCCTACCATCCCCAGGCAAACCCTACTGAGCACCAGAACCAGGAATTAAAAAAAAGCATGCGCCTAAAAATGGGTGACAATCATACATAATGGGACATACAGCTACCATAAAACCTATACACATTGCGACGCAGGTACAATGGCGCCATTGGGACTTCCCCCAGGCAGCTGGTACTAGGGTACAACCTCCGACGACCCGGGGAATGGCAGTGGGAAATGGAAGCTACGGAACTGCCCGCCCCTGAAGAGATAAGAAGGGAGGCTATCCTACGATCAAGCACAGCTCGGAAAAACCAGCACCGATACATCCAATGTAAGTACCCAGAGCCAGCAATCGGCAGACACCACTTTCCCGAGGGTAGGCATGTATTGTTATGTAACTACCCTTTAAGCAAAGCCAGTGACAAATTCTTTGCGAGATTTGCGCCAAAATGGTAAGGGCCATATGTCATAGTAGGGCGCCAAGGTAATGTGTACTGGGCGGAGGACGAGAGGGGGAAAAGGCGGAAAGTAGCATGGGATCAGATATGGTCTATACCCGAACCCTGCATCCATTACCCCAGAGCAGATACAAGAAGCGACCCAGAGGAAACCCACAACATGCCACTAGCCCGCCAGCTGGTAAACAATGAGGAAAGTGACGAAGAGATAGCAGACATAAGGGAGCAAGTCGTGCAGCTCCGGCCCACAGAGCCGGCATCACGCAACCCTATCTCAACATGTGTCCCAAGGACGCCTGAGCGGATGCGCCAGACATTAGTGTGGCCTGGGGTGGCAACAAGACCAATTTACCAGGCCGTACAACGCGAACGGGAGATAAAGGAAGCCAGAATGATGGCCGAAACTGTAGCACGCCGGGATGAGCGGGGAAGAAGATGGGCGAGAAAGCAAGACGAAGCGAGGAGTAGCAAGCGAAAAAGGAAACAGGCGAGCGAGAGCCAAGGCGGAAGTAAAGGTAGACCGCACAAGAACGAAGCGAGGCACGAAGCGGACGCAGAGAAAGAAGAGAATGAGGAGAGGAAACAGGGCCAGCATCAAATTGTTACACATGGGGCAACCCCAATACCCCCCCCCCCTCTACTAGATAACACCAACGGAGATTCAAACCCAAGAAAGTATCCGAGAGGAGTGGATGTGCCAACGGAAAGCAGCCAACCCGAAGACGTGGAGCAACCTCCTACAGATAGCCCAGCCACGCCTGAACAGGAGGATTATGATGAACCCCTCTCCCCCCGCACGTTGCCACGGACCCAGTCGGGAGGTAGTTGGGGGGTCCCTTACCCAGACGGAAGTAAACAAGGCCAGCAGGATACAGCCCTGGCGCAGCTGCCGGAACAGAGAAAGACGCAACCTGTACAGGGATCGACTAAAATACCGGCCCCGAGGGGTCCAGGGGGCCGATCAGAGACAACCAAGAACAGACTCTGTGCGACACAAGTGAGAGTGTTTACCGTGTGTAGCCCACTGAGAACAACCAGGGCGCGAAGCCCTATCAGACACAGAAATAAGTGCAATAAATATATATTTATTTGTCTCCCGAGTGTACAGTGAACGATTATTTCAGTATTTTCAGTACCATAAGTGCTAAGTGTTCAGCTTTGTTCTAGAGGTAATTTTTACAGTGTAATTAATGTATTCATACATGCGCAGTAACACCACTCAGAAGTTCGAGACAAAAAAAATGTGGGACATCCATCTCGTTTGCAAGTGTTCAATTCATCAGTCGCACTGTTTGCCAGTGTTTACTTTTTTTTTACCATTGTGTGTCACCAGTTAATTTATTGTTTACCGATGTTTGTATATTGTTTAACAGTTGTTTACCACCTGGTTTGCTCATTGATAAGTGAGGGATATTAGTTATGTATGTGTTAGGATTAGAGATTAAGGCCATCAGCCATTAAAGGTAATTTTTTAGTGTAATATGTGTTAGAATTAGAGATTTAGGCCATCAGCCAAGATAAGAGTATATGTATTTGGCCACCAGAGTGTGTGTGAAAAAAGCTGCCAGGGTCAAGGTATGTGATTCTTTCTGCCCGCAGCAAGACCACGCCGAGTAGCAGCAAAGAGGCAGGATAAGAGAGTTATTGTTTTTTTGTGGAGAGGCCTACCAGCCTTCATATATAAAGTGTGTTTACTTCGCTGCCAGGGTCAGTGTTGTATGTTTATCTTTGCCCCGTCAGACCGCTCGTTAAGTGGCAGGGAGTGTGCTAAATGATAACCAATCTAATGCCAGTAAGAAATACCAGTAAAATAACACCCTGTCACTACACAGGGAATGGCCGAGATATGAGTGCGGCAGAACAGAGGAGGATGTGTAATTAACCAATGTAAATTTGTTGTAGTAATGTAAGAGAAGTGTGATATGTAACCCGAGTTACTTTCTTTGTAATTGTTAGTACCTAATGTCAATTTGCGAGATTCTGAAACCACCCCCTCCCTTAGAGTCGTTGAAGGAAGAAGCTGTGAGACAAACCAGGGACATAGAGGCAAACGACCTCTCAGCTGATAACACGCCTCCCTCACTAGGTCAGAGCATGATGAGGGGAAAGAGGGGGACTACAGCTTGACAAGCACCCACAGGAGGGGAAAAGGGGAGGAGATAGCTAGCCAGCTGTCGCACCATGCGCGCAGACAAAGAGCAGTAAGCCAGACAGATTCAAAACCCATAACCAACGCTGTTTACAGGATGTTCAACAGCGAAGTTAGCCAGGAGAGATTGACGAGTGGCGGGTGCATGGGATAGGCATTGCGCTGTATTCACACCCTGGGGGGAAAGAACCCTCGAGGCTGTCCCAACATATAAGGGCACACTGGGAAGAACCGAAGTCGAGAGAAACAGGGTAAGTCCCGAAAAATAGCTGATATGCAGCCCTCGATGAAGGAATTAGGGGAGCCCCTGACGAGAATTAATGCAGACACAGCTCACAGGAATTCCCGAGACATCATGCCACGCCCTCCCTCCTCCCTAGTTGGAGAACACAAGCAGCTGACGAGACACGAAATCCTAAACAAAAAATGTGCGAAGTACACAGGGGATTTCCCGGTTTCTCTCTCGAGAAACTGCTGACAGCTAACTTGAATATAGCAGGACAGGGGTTAAATTCACGAGGCAGCCAAGGCAGGAGTCAGTTGTTCACCGTTGGTCGATCAGCGCGAGGCAGAGAAGACGGGGATGCGAGCCAGACCGTTGCGGACGAGGATACACGCTCTCCAACAAGGAACGTCAGCCGAGGTAGCAGACACACTCCAAGTCCCCGGGAAACATCCCTGACTTCAGAGAGAGTCAGTAAAAGCCGCAGTAAGAAGTCAGCTGAGTACAGCATGCCAACGAGAGCCAGTCCTAGGGCCTGACAATGGGTCACCCAACTCACCATGCCTCAGCTACCAACGAATACAATTCACCAAAAGCCGCAGTCACCTATAAGTAGAGAAACGTCTCCCTTCAACAACCTTCCTCGACGCATAGAATTCCGCCCACCAGCCCTTCCGGCCTACGACTTGTAAGGGGGCTCAGTCTCTCCAGTGTGTGTAAATATCTATGTTACCTTCAGACAAATATAATACTGATGTGTTAAATAATGGAGAATACTGGTATTTGTTTACCCCTAACGCAACAACCACAGGTGCCCTTAGTCTGCACCAAAGAAACTTAACTAAGTATCCTACTAGCCACCATCCTGTATACCTCAGGTGACCTAGTAGTGACAAACTGGCTTGCAAGTCAGTCTGCCTGTGCAACGATATCGTTAAAGCAACTCAAGGGTGTTATTTTAGGACTCTTTAAGTAATGCCAGCACTTAATATATGTACCCGCATCCTAGTAAGGTTCAGGTTCTTCGACTTGAAGACTTTCTATAACCTAACATAACCACCGCGAGCAGCGAAGAGAAAAGAGCTCTAGCCGCCTCACCGACTTGTAGGAAACTAAACTATTTTCCCGCCAGCATCATGCAATGCTTTTTGACAGTTTGGAATGTCTGACGCGATCGCGTCCCGATGATTTCCAACTGCCAACGATCTCTTAGCATTGACACCTGCCGGCGCAAGGCAAGCGCTGTGTGAAACATAATCCTCGACAGCGAGATGAGAAAAGGATAGATGCATCGTTTTTGTACAGTAAACCTGATACTTAATCCCAAGTTTCTCTCTGAAGTATATGGTGCCAGTGTGGTTTTTCCTTTATTATAATTCAATGTTTTATTTGTGTGTGATTAAATGGTATAATATTATTATATTGCAATGTTTATTGAATACATAAATTTGGTTTCAACATTACCTCATTTCATATTAGTATAAGTAACTAATAGAAATCTAATAATGTAAATTTTTGGTATTGTTAAAGTCACATTATATTTAGTAACCTTTAGCTTTATTAATTGTGGAAACAAACATTAAGCCAAATCTTGGTGGAGGATTACTGTGATGCGTTATTTATTAATCTGGGGTACAGTTATGTTGGCAGTTGCCTATATTTATTTATCACTACATGTATATTGGTGGTATCATGTATATTTTTGAACCAGAATTATTTTGGTTTTCAAATTGAAATATTTTATCCGTATGTCAATTGTTTCGTATTAAATGCAAATTTTAAAAGCAGGGTGTTTGTTTATGTTTTGACAATTTTGCTAACATCAGATATGTTTATGTTTTTCTTCAGTTGGCAGCTTAGCATGGCGTCAAAAGCAGGGAGGGCTTTTTGAATGTGCCATTGAGTTAAGCCCGATATTTCTCATGTAATTTTAAGTTCCGAACTTATGCAGTAAAAATGTATGTTTGAGAACGAACTTGGGCGACATGTTGTATGTTAAGCCACGCCAAGCTGGTCAGCCAGGACTACTGATTAGGATTACTGAAAATATGATAAAATTGAGTGAATTGGCTATATAGACGTTGTGAAATATGATAATTTGTTCAATTACGGCCGACAGCGTGCATAGGAGCGCAAAAGAAGAGGGTCAATGTGTTTTTCGGCATTTTCTTACAGGTGAATTCGTATAAGTAACATGCAGTTTTTAATGTTATATACTACCTGAGGTGAAGCAGTGTCAGATAAACCTGCAATTATGTTTACAGTTTAACACTTCTTGAACTTAGCCGACACATCCCTTAGAGAGAAATTTATTTCTTACTTTACCTTATTAACTGAGCTAAGCCAGGGCAAATTTAAAGTGATTTTTGTGTGGTATTTTAAGTTTTAACTTAACTTTCAGATGGAACAAATTAAATGTTTTCATTATTTTAAAGATACTTAACTGCGAGCTGCCAAATTAATTTCATTTTATTATTAATATTATTTCTATACGCAATTTGAAATTAATATGCCGCATTTATTGAATTTTCTCCAGTACTGAATCCTGACTATAGATTTTGAGACATCTGCCGAATATTGTCTTCTGAAATTGAAATTCCATGCTTCACCATAGGTTGTTGTTTGTGTGGTTTTACTGGTAGCATTAGTTTTGTTATTTGCAAGTGTTTCGTTTATGTATATTTTTGGAAGTGGTAAGTATGTTCCAATGTACTAAAATCTTATGTCACAATGGTAAGATACTACATGTGTTGTCCGTCTCACGCACTATAAGTTTCAGTGCCAGCTAAATCAGAAGTAATTTTCATTCACTATTTTTTTATTGTTATTGCAATACTACTAGTCGCATTATTATTATAAATAGAAATTACAGTAGCACCGTATGCGAGGTCTAAAAACACACAAAACTAATACACCACTTTAAAATTAATTTCGGTGGCGTAAAATTTTGTTAATACCATTTTTCGCTGATTTGTGTGCTACTACTCTTATAGTTTTCGTAGTTTTTTTGGATAGAATAATTTACATGTGTCAACGTACGCTTTATAACCACCATAACCAGTGATAAAAATAAAGTGGTCGTCGTAATCCTGTCCATGAAGGCATTTTATTTCCTTTATACATTGTGCACAGGATGGGCGAACTTGGTATAGAAATCTAATTGAGTATAAATTATTATTTTCCGAGGAAAGTTTAATGAGAAATTGGCATGCATGAAGAAACAACATAAAAGTTAATCTTGTATTGTAAATATACACTTACTCATCATGTCAGTGAAATGTTATATATACGTAATCGTATAATATTGTGTTGCAGATATGTGTACTTAATAAATGTTTACCTGAATCAGAAAAATACATATATGTGAAAAGAAAACAGAACAATTCCACTTTAAATCACTTTGAAGGGAAATACTACCTCACGATTAAACCACATTTAAGGTAATGTTTCCTCTGGTAAATAGTGTGACGTGCTGGTTTTGTGTATATCCTCGTTACAAGATTACGTAAGACTGTCATAAAATGAGTGGTAGAACAAGTCTTTTCTGGATTATAACTATCCCTGGGAATATTTTATTTTGCTTTTCACTGTTCATAAACGGAGTATTAAATGTTAAATTTATTGGTTTTCAGTTGTTTTACTAATGGCTATAATTTTCATTACTCTACTCCAATATGTTCTATACCAAATTCTTTCTTTAAAGTTTACACAAATTTGCACTATCTGAAAAAAAAAGTATTCATACACCCGTAAATCCCGGCGTGCCAGTAATTGTGCAACTAGCACAATTACTGTGTGCCGGTAATTATGAGGTATGTGGTCGAAACACGAAGCACCGCATTCAGTGATGTAAAGATCGCTGCCACTGGAATGTGGACGACTGAGGATGCCTGATTTGGAGTGATAAATCACATTATACCATGCGGCAAACCAATGGGAGGATTTCGACATGGCTAATGCCAGGTAAACGCTACATGTCTACCTGCATAGTGTCCGTGGTGAAAATCGGTGGCGATGTTGTGACAAAATTGGAGTGTTTTTCCTGGAAGGTACTTTGTCGTCTCTTTATACCATGAAGCAATATCGACATTTTACTGTCTGCATGTTATCTGTACTAGAAAACCAGTTCGGAGATGACACCTGTGTTTCATCATGGTAAGGCTCCCTGCCATAAATCACTGTCTGTTTGTGAGTGCTTGTGGACAAAATAGTTCCAGAAATGAACTGTCCAGCCTAGAGCCCCGACCTCCCCCCGACCTCTCTCTGAATATTTCTGGGATGAACTGGAACATCGACTGCTCGCCAGATCAAAAAACCCATATCACTTGCTACACTTTCTACAGCGCTGCAGGTAGAACGGTCGACCATTCCCCAGAGACTTCCCTGCGTCTGGTTAACAGTATACCCTGCAAGTTTAGAGCTGTTATAAAGGCCAAGTGCGTGCCTACCACGTATTAATGTTCGCTACTTTGCAGTNTATACCCTGCAAGTTTAGAGCTGTTATAAAGGCCAAGTGCGTGCCTACCACGTATTAATGTTCGCTACTTTGCAGTTTATCCTAGGGACACTTATACGGCAGTTTTGCATAGGTGTCTGGACACGTTTGTTCAGATTATTGTATGCAGTGATCGAGGAATAAACTTTCAAATTTCTGGTCAAATCTTTTTGACATTATTTTCAAGATCGTAAGGTAGTATATATATTAACTTTCAAATTCATTAAAAATTATCTTGTTCCTTGGAATATAGTTTTGTTCACAAATGATGGTGTTATAATANATTAACTTTCAAATTCATTAAAAATTATCTTGTTCCTTGGAATATAGTTTTGTTCACAAATGATGGTGTTATAATAAACAAAATTTAAATAAGTTATATTTGCAATTATGTTTATATTTTATTACTGATTGGAATATTCCCTTGCATCTTTCCGATAAATATGTTTTATGAAATTGTCTGATGGAGTGAAATTTACAGTCGCTTTAACACATTCAAAAAAATTTCATTTCATTACATTTTTGGTAAAAAAAACACACATATGTCCAAAAGTATCATAATTGGCATATGGAATATAGTTGCCTATAAAAACTAACATGAACATTGTCGCGTGCCGGTTTAGGGATTATAGCACGACGTTGGCTCACATCCATCCCCCCCTCACACCCCCCCCCGCCTAGCGCACTTCGCTGGCGCCTACGAGACGGCACGTGGAACCACAGGCAGGTGGAAAATTCCGGTACACGTGGAGCTGAAGC
>NQII01000397.1:41198-80298 GCA_002778355.1 Clitarchus hookeri | reverse complement strand
ATATCGGGGCAGTTGTTAGTTCATCCTCACCGCCGAGAGACGTCAGTTCGAGCAGAGAGTAAGTCAGTACAACAGTTACTAAGGGCGGGATATCGGAACCCGGCCACGTCCGTCAGCCGCATCATTAAGGGGTAAGTCAATTACTACCGCCCGGGTCAGTAAGTTGCTTATCACCGCGTTGGACAGTCAGTTAGTTGAGATCGACCACCGAGAGACGTCAGTTCAAGCAGAGAGAAGTCAGCCGCGCCATTTTGGCTGGGGGGAAATCGGATCCCCGGCCACACGTCGTTAGAACAGCACCACAGTGAGCTGACAGCAACTGTGGCCTTGCCAAGGCCAACCACACCGCCGGAGCTTGCCCACCATAGCTGACAGCACTCACCACTGAGTTAAGTATGACAATCACCGTCACAGAAGCCCCACTCAACCAAGAATTCGCCCAGTAAATCCGAGTAACCGAACTAGCACAGTACCGCACCTCTAAAGTTTTGATGTTGTGTATTTGTGAATATAGACACGAGATAATATACTCGTACTTCAAAATACCACAGTCATAGTCTACCTCATTACCAAACCCGCAACCCCCACGCACCTTATAGTCGGTGCCTGGGGGACATTAACTCTGACCATATCAGCCGCCATGTCTTCCACAGTGGCGGTACATGAGTCGTCGTTAACATTTCGGGCTTAGTGCTGCAACTCTTTGATATTACTGGGATTATATTCCTCATAGGGTTGACAACAGTTTGCCGTTCACTTAGAGTTTGGAATGGATATATAATTTGGGAAAATCTTGTATTCATATTTAGGAACAGCAGTGATCTATGCTGATTAGTTATTTGGCAGTGTTGTGAAAACGTGAGTTTTTCTTTTGACTTATCTATATTTATTTGGTTAATAAAAAGTGACACTAAACAATTATTAAATTTTTCTTTAATTCTGCTGTTTGCAGTTCCAAACGTGACTTATAAAGGCGAGTACCTTGCACATGCACGTCCGCTTGAAATTAAATCAAGTTTTGAGAAATGCACAGCCTGTCTTTCCTGCAGCACAAGATGTAAAGGACTTTTTGGATGTGTATTCAAGAAAATATAAAATGGATGACTGAAGAGGACTTATAACTAACATACGGCATTCCAACTTTGCCTCTATTTTCCCAAACTATAAACTGGTTTGAGAAGATTTGGGAAGGAATGTTCAAATGTCATCCATATTATTTCACATTCTCACCTGAGTCAAAATTTGTAGCTAGAGAGAGTATTGTCGATACACCTTATAGAATTAACAATGTGGATGAGACCTATGTTAGTACATTACCTACAAGAAATAGTCCTATATTATTTTTCGAACACCGCATACAAGCTGAAAGTAGGTAAATATTCGCAGCGTCATAGTGTATTTATTCCACCAATTGTTATTTTTTTACAGACTTTGGATGAAACCAATATTCAGCTATGGAGAAGTACCAGAGCCAGTCAGTGTTTGCAGCACTAAAGGATGGATGAGGTTTGGAGTAATTATAAAATGTTTTTACTGTTTAATCTCTTATGTAAATCCAGTAAGTGAAGTTCTTGTTTACTTGTTTCATACGGACTTTGATAAAATTAATAAAAGACAGATGTAACAGAAAAAATAATAAGAGCGAATGAGTAACGATTTTATTTTTATATCACCACAGCACACACAGATATAAATGTCGTTGTTCAATGTATCCTTTTTTCTTGGTTCTGTAGAAAGTGTCTTGCCGCCTAATGAGAACCTATTAAAACCGCAACAGAGATCCAAGTAGCCCAAATTTATGACGACGTTTATCTGAATGCTTCAATACTATTAGTAGAGTGAATTTGATGAGTCGGGCATAATGTACTTTAAATGGGGCATAGCGGGATCCGGGATACGAGCAAGGCGCTGGCAGGCCACCATGATGTATGTAGGTGACCTTGACCTTGGCAGGGTTTCCGTGACCTTCAATGACCTTGATATGCTGTGTCCATGACCTTGAACCAAATCATTTCCAAAAATCTCTAAAAAATTCCAAATGTATTTATAAAATTTCTAATTTTTTGTTAAATAATTAAAAAAGTTATTTAAAATTATATTTAAAGATGTACATGTAGGAGATCTGGGGTTCTGTGACAGGTGGATCGATTAAGCTCCCGACACGACCGACCCTCACCATGACGGCCGGTGTCCATCTCGTCAGCTATATTAGATATCGATAACCTTGACCTTGACAACTGAGGTCGACCCCATTCCCGTGCCGTAGATGACCTTAAAACAAAAAAATTCCAAAATTCCAAAAAAAAAAATTTTAAAAAAAGGGAAAAAATTTAATACGAGGAAATAATTACATCGGTGACTCCAACCACCATGTTAGATGACACTAACGTTAAAAAAAAACTCGAGGAAAATTGTGAACGTCTAATAAATTCATAAAAGTAGGTGAGCATATTATGTTACTGACTACAACCAAAATGTTGGATGTTTGTCACCTTGACCTTTAGCATGGATTATGCTGGCCTTTAACCCTGAAGCAAAAATTTCCGAAAAATGGCAATACCTTCTCAAAAAATTTAAAACTATAAAAAAATTATAATAATTTTTTAAAAATTGTTTTACAAATTTATTTAAACAATATATAAATAATTAGAATTTACAATTTTTTGCTTAGAGAGTACAGGGGACTGGAACCGACAAGCCACCACGTTAAGATGTCACCCAACCACTCTATTGAATCCAAGTGACCTTTAACATTACATTTTACCTTGACTATACCCAGCAAAAGCAAACTGTCGGCAAAGTGTGGCAACTTGTCGGCCCGATACCGGCACTGTCGGCAACTGTCGCTTTTATGCCAGAAGATAGCCAGTTGTCATTAATATGATGTATTTTTTTTAAGAGATTGTTAACTTTAGGATATAGACAGTGGCCCAATGTCTTAAATAAGATAACAGACGGATATCACAATACTTTTTCGACCTTACAGCTCATAGCCAAACAATCGCCGACATCTCAAAGAAGATTCTGGGCCGATTCCGACACTGTATCTTTGTCTTGTCAGTAAGTTAGAGAATTTCTAATTGATTCTGGCTCAAAAACGTTTTGAAGACAAGGTTCTTTATTACTGGAAAGATATTTATCTAATATCCTCTTTTCATACTAACTGTCGACAAATGTCAGGATTATGTAAATATAGAGGTAGTTGTTAGCAGCACGACGTATTTTTAAGACACATTGTCAAACTTGAGGATGTAGACAGAAGCCCAGTGTATCATATATGAAAACAGATGGATATCAAAATCATAATGTCTTCCTGATAACTCACAGCCAACCAATCTCCGACATCTTAAAGAACATTCTTGGCCTATTCTGACACTGTATCTTATCTTCCCAGTAAACTTAAGAATATCTAATTCGTTCTGGCCCAGAATCGTTTTAATGACAAGATTTTTTAACATTGGAAAGCTCTTTTATGTCTTCTTGCCTTGTTAAATTCCGACAAGTATCAGGAATATGCAAGAAGACAGCTAACTCCCAATGTAAAGACTTCTGTTTTGAGTGTTATTGAATGACACAGTGTATTTTAATATTAATATATGTATAACACCAAAATTACCCACAAAATAAACAATTATTTACATACGTTCATACAATAGCTATATTTTAATTTTACATCTTCTATGATCTCACATCCATTGTATGTATCTTGTATGCACAGCATAAATAAGAAGGAAATGTATAATTAAAAGCTATAAAACATTGTATAATATATGTCCATCAAATATCCATACATCATTACAGTGTTGGTATTTGTAAATTAGTATTATTTTATATGTGAAAATAATATGTTTAATGGCTCTACAAAACCACATAACCCACAGTTTAAATATATGCAAAACGAAGGATAAGCCTACACATTGATTTACAAAAATATCAAGATTTTCATTTCCAAAACAAATTTATTTAATATTAATAACAGATGAGAAGGTAATTACTATCAAGGTTTTGAAGTGCTGTATCAATACATTTTATAAAACTCAACAACTGTCTGTCTGTTAGTGCGCTTGTCACTCGAGAACCACATATCCGATTTACGTGTTTTTTTTTTATTCATAGCTATGTCCTCTGGCTAGGATTTAGTATATATTTTGTTACGTAAAGTAATATATGGAATAAGCAGTGACGATAATAGTGAATCAAGTCGAAAAAAAGTTTGCCGCCAGCCCGCTCTCTTGCAATACGCTGTCTAAACCAATTACCGCCTATACTATAAGAGATATCAAAAGTTTTGTGATAAAGTAATATTTCGCGAGTCAGTTGACCGTACGAGGACGTGAAGAGCCATGGCGTTGGCTGGTGGAAGCCGGATAGTCGCAAAGGGGGGGTAGGTGTAACACGAGTCGCGTGCGCTTGGCCGGCACTCAGTCGGCAGGCGTCGTTAGTAACAAACTAATCACGTTCTTCGAGCATGTACGCGTATTTATTGCGAGTCCGCTGCGAATTTTGATTTCGATTATTTATTTTTAAAAAACCTAAACAATAATTCTGTAGTCCACGCGAGCGGAGCCGCAGGCACAACTAGTTTATATGTGCATTAATTATTTATATATGGCACTTATCTGTTTTGTGTCCCTATCAATAAATTAAAGTTATATGTACATGGATATCTAGCATAGGTTTAATAAAACATAGAACTATGGACACTTTCTGATTTATATGTAAATTCGTTCAGAACTTTGTTTTCTTGGTAATAGAGTTATGGAAGGCTCCAGGGCACCCTGTCACACAGATGGCTTTTAAATGTTTACAATATATATGATGCACATGGCAGCACATAATTGCAAGGAAGTAGATAGAAAATGAAAGAGCTGGCACAGGAGTAAGAAGTAGGAGGTTGGGTGGACATGGTATGGGGCAGTGGGCTACTGGTGGCATCTGGCACAAGACCGGCAGTGGCATCTGGCAGTGGACCAGTAGACTAATATTTGTCCTTGACCCTGAACTTGACCTCAAAATGTTCCATTTTTTTCCTGAAAATATACTAAAAATTCCTAGAATTTCCCTAAAGATTTCCTGATTTTACCTTTAAATTTTACAAAAATTCCTGCAAAAAGTTTCCAACCCAAATTTTATGAGTCACTCGGTCTAAAAATAGCATGAATATTATTTAAGAATGTTCTAATTAATTGCCCTATCATGATACTTCATGCTTCGTCATTCCATCCTAGAATTTTCTAGTTTATTTCCCTGCTATGATACTTCATACTCTGTCATTCTATCTTGATACTTCATGCTATGTCATTCCATGCTGCTATCTGTTTCTATCATTTTCCAGTTCATGCTCTGTCATTCCAAATCAACATAGGGCCATTTTGTTTCAAGAATGATTCAGTTCATGCTCTGTCACTCCATGTCAACACCAACCATCTTGTTTCAGGGATATTCAGGTTCAGAGTCCTATCATGCTACTTCATGCTGTCACTCTCCCTTGATACAAGCATATTCTATTACCTATACTATCTAAGACTATGCTAAACACATCCCTGCTAATTACACCAAATACAGTATGTCTATATCCGAATCCCTAAAACTTATAGGCATAGTTAGAAATAAATTATTATCTGCTTAGTTGCCAAATTAATAAAATAGGCATCGGCCATCACATCGATCAGGCAGGTTGGGCCAATTATGCCTTAAAGTATCTTATAAGCATAGTTGGCCATAATTTCCGAAATTTTCAAGATAAAACCAACAAATTCATATCATAGGCATCGCCCCTGATGTCGATGAGAGTGGTCGGGGCAATTATGCCTTAAGCCCTCTTATAAGCATATTTAGCCATAATTAACCGAACGGCTTAAGATATACCCACCAAATTCATATCATAGGCATTTCTCATGACGACGAACATAGTGATGGATCAAGTACACTTATGGCCCTTTTATAAGGATAGTTGGCCATTATTTTCCATCCATCAAAGTCAAATATATATAAAAGGCATCAACTTCTGACAATGCAGTGGCAGGGTCACATATATATTAAGCCCTCTTATTAGCATAGTTGGCTGTCATTTCTGAACTGTTAAGTTATAGGTGTAAAATTCTTATCAAAGGCATCACTCCTGATGACCAATAGGGTGGTAGAGTCAAGTGTACCTTAAGTCCTCGAATAAGCATAGTTGACCACCATTTCCAAACTGTTTAAGATATAGCCACCAAATTAATATAACAGGCATCGCTCCTGACAACGATCAGGGTGGCTCGATAATTATGCCATAAGTCCTCTTATTAGCATAGTTCATCACCATTTCCCGACTGATACACCAGGACATGGGTGACAGTAAGGTCTAAATGATGTATATATTAAAATAAGCTTTTTATCAGGATGGGTTTTAATATGGTATGCATAAAAATATAAGTGTCGAGATGATTTTTTCTAAGAATGTTATAATCATAAGGAGGGTTGCCTATTCGAGAAATTATATTATTGCGAGAGAGTAAAAAGTGTTGTGACGATATGCAGCTGATGACTGAATATGGAACATAAATTTGTTCCTAAATTTTATAGGAATGAGTTATAGAGGTATATGTTTGATATGGTCATTACGTAAACTTATACAACAATCATGGTGACAAGGTACTGAAAATGAATAATTTTATTATTAATAGGTTAAGTTTTAAACGTACAGAAAAACATGTATCTAGCAACCTCTCTATGGGTTCGTATTTTCAAAATCATTTGATCNGTTAAGTTTTAAACGTACAGAAAAACATGTATCTAGCAACCTCTCTATGGGTTCGTATTTTCAAAATCATTTGATCGTGATGTAACATCCATCAATTATACAAAAAATTGAATTTTGTAAATAAAAGCTATGTATTTAATTTCATATATAATATTTCACTTTTAAAACATACAGAAAATATTTTCCGAACATTTTGTGAGTGGATTCGTATTTCCAAGACAGAATTGTTATATAGGATGCCGCAATCATAAATTATAAAAGCATAATTTTATAAATAAATGTCACGTATTTAAATAAATGCATTTTATTAAAAAATTTAATTAGTATTTCGAGCAGCATGTTTATGGATTAGTATTTTCAAAGAGAATTTGAACATTNGTTAAGTTTTAAACGTACAGAAAAACATGTATCTAGCAACCTCTCTATGGGTTCGTATTTTCAAAATCATTTGATCCATCAATTATACAAAAAATTGAATTTTGTAAATAAAAGCTATGTATTTAATTTTATATATAATATTTCACTTTTAAAACATACAGAAAATATTTTCCGAACATTTTGTGAGTGGATTCGTATTTCCAAGACAGAATTGTTATATAGGATGCCGCAATCATAAATTATAAAAGCATAATTTTATAAATAAATGTCACGTATTTAAATAAATGCATTTTTATTAAAAAATTTAATTAGTATTTCGAGCAGCATGTTTATGGATTAGTATTTTCAAAGAGAATTTGAACATTATGTCAGAATTCGTGTTTATGAGGCAATGAACAGCATCATATTGAATTTTATAAACATAGAATTGTGTACGTAAACGTACCAAGTGTTATGTATTTTCGGGCTCGTGTTATTGTGTAGAATGCTAATTTGATATGCCATTAAATATTATTTTTCATATTTATTCGATACCACATTGACTTTAGTGGACATAGGAATCGACCTGAGGGTTTTTTTTTAGTAATTATGTAACGAGCCTGAGCCACTAATACAAAAGAGTGGTTGCCTTTCCTCAGAACGTCTTTCAAGTGTTTTTTGCCTAAATCAGACAGTTACGAACTTAGAGGCACAGTTGGACATCATTAAAATATTTCCGGAGTTAGGGACATGAAAACTGGAACGTATGAGACCTTGTTCGAATACGATGTTGGGCACCAATATATTTATAAATGAAAATTTTATATAATTAACTTTTAATTTTTAAAACTCAGAGACATAATAAAATGAGTTGCGTGTCTACAGGCCAGTATTTTAAAGGCGAATTCAACTGTGATATTACAAACGGCTATTGTATGTGTCTATCCCCAAATTACATACTGGATTTCATAGGAATACCTATGACTGTAGGATAGCAAATGATGTTGGCAAGCAGCCAATGTATAAACTCTTTTATTGCCAAAAACTATTACAAAATGTTTGTAAAAAATTAACTTAAGTTGCATACCTTATAATCAATAGGTACTTTTACAAGCGTACTGATAAATGTGTCTGAGGGCACTAAACATTGCACTGTAAATGTTTAAAAGAAAAATAGTAGTCCAGAACATTTATGTTAATGAAAAACTGTATGGATATAGGCAGCCGGGGTTATGGTCAAACTTACATGCACACACACGCAAACACACATGCACACCGATATAAGAAAGAAAATTTAATTAATATAGGTATTTATCGATTCATGCTTAAATGAAAATAGTCTGAATTGTTTTTATATATAATAAAGAGTTAAATTTCTAGATGTACCCAGACTTAAGGGTCGAAATCAAAATAGAAACATTTCCAGAAAGAAGTAAAAGAATAAAATTGGTTTTATCTTCACCGACATAAAAATTAAAAACCGATTACAAAATATGATTTATTCAACTTTACAGTATACAAGAATGATTCATTTAATTATCCTCAGCATCATGTCCAGCAGACGACCGACACTCGCAAATGTTTCTCATTTTGTTAATTAGTCGATTTCACTCCACTTCCTCTACCAATGTTTTTCATTGGTAGATTACTTTTGTTTGCATCACCCCCAACAGTGGTTCTATTGGTTCATTTCTCATGCTCATTACACCTGCTACCAAAGTTCCCCACAATATTAACATCCCCCCCCACCCTTTATTGCCGCACCTTTGCTCATTCTGCCGAATGAACTCCACCCAAAATATTTATTTTCTCGTTGGCAATTTGTTTACTTTTTCATCACCTAGGTAATTATAATGTATTAATTATCGATTTCGCCACCAGAGGAACTGTCGATTTTGCCACCATGTTATTTCTTGTCGACCTTCACCTTGACCCCAGTTACATTGAGCTCGACGATACGAGAAAAATCAAAGTCCATACAATTGCCAATAACTATCTGGTCAAAACAAGTGGTCATACAGACTAACAATACTAGCCAACGACTGACTCCACCCAAGACTATCTCCACACAAGACCAACTCCATCTATAACTAACTACAACCAAACTAACTCCACCTAAGACTAACTCCATCCAAAACTGGTTCCTGACAAGACTAACTGATCCCAAGACCAACTTATGACGTAACCATTTCCTGTAAAACTGACTATACCAACCGACAAGACCAACCTGCCATACCACCCACCTATAAAATCGATGATAGGCAATCTCGAAAAAAAGGCTATAATAAGAATCTCGTAGCTAGCCTCTTCGCACAAAATATTCGCAAACTTTTTGCAAAACATTTCTACCAGAGCTGACCATACCAAAGGGTCATACTAGCTTACCAAGACAACTTATCAGCTCAACTGACCAGGCCAACCAAATAGTTGCGAAACATTCCTAAATATATTCCCCTCATTTCATACGTTCGTCATATAGAAGTCATTATTTTTAACGACCCGAGTAAGGCATAATACTTCAGATCGAAAATAGCCCTCCTCCTGCACATGCTCATATAAAATGCATCTAAAACAGACTATTGCAATCGATTGTTTAGACCACTGAATTAATAAGTCTTTCAAAGAAGCAGAAGGGACTGCATAAGAAATTAAACACTTATTACTATGCACATATATTAATTATTTTATTATATACATTCTATCTTTCTAACTATTTTGTAAATTCGATCTATACATTTCTCAGATGTTTTCCAGAGCATGGGTCGTAGCCAAAATTGCCATTTGTTATATCCCGATCCTTCAGTTCGTTGTGGATTGAAGGTATCTCAACAATGTGCGAGAGATCTCCACGATTTTGAAGGTCAATCAATTGTCTGAGTCTACCAACAAGTTCATAAGGGTCTTCGGGAAATATGTAACGAGCGTTCTTGACACGTTCTGCCATCTTCACACCACTTGGCGAAGGAAACTCGTTGATGAAATATGTGAGAACATCGAGAAAACCACCACCATCTTCAGCACTAACACTGTCTTCGTTTTAATTTTCATCAATGGTGCCTTCATGATCGTCTTCGCCTCCTATTTCATCCTCAATGTCAAATTTACATTTTTGTGTAGTAGTTGCATGGTTATCATCAGTGTTTAGAGACGACGACCGTTTATTTGAAGTTCATAGATTACACGCGAAAGTCTTGCAAGTCTATATTTCGCGAGAACCGACTCTACCAAACCTCGTAGAATTCTCATTTCATCATTAGTATTAACTGCCTCGTCCTAATCAGTATCCACAGATGCATCAAGAGGTATTGACGACAACACTTGCTGGCTCTCAAAAAACGAATCCTTGCAGTTCTTGGTGTGGTTCATCAATGTATTACCATATATAAACTGCATGTGTCTAATGTCGTAATGCTTGATCATGCGAGTTCCCTCGTCGCCTGTGAAAATTTTATATAGTGTATCAACAGGAGGTAACAAAGTCAACACATGCTGTTTCTCAGTAGGTGAAAGAACATTACATTTGTTGGCCTTGATACGTTTATTTAAGGTAACACATCGGGTTAACTGTCTGGAACATTTATAGCAGCTAAAAAAATAATGAGATGGGTTCTTCAAACAATCGCCCTTCTCATTTCACTGTACACTGCACTTTTACCGAAGGTCTTGGAAAAGTAACAGGATTGTTTTCCATGCATTTTTTGAGCAATTGTTGAAGGTGTGCACATAGTCGTACATGACATACTAGATTTCACATCGTCAGTGGCTTCCATTGTCTTCAAGCATACATAAATACATACACTTTACCCCTGCCGACTGACTCCTGCCATACAGACCCCTTACAAGATTGACCATACATGATTCACAACGCTACACAATCACTCAACAACCATAAACACACGCACCACACTCAGCAACACATGCACCACAATTAGCACCACATGCACCACAATCAGCACCACATGCACAATCAGTACCAAACACACACCACAACCAATACCACATGCACCACATGTACCACAATCAGTACCATGTGCACCACAATCAGCACCACGCACAACACAATCAGCACCACATGCACCACACTAAGCACCATAAAAAGCACAACATACATCAAAATCAGTGGTCATTTAGGGATCAGATAGGGATAATATAGGGGGTTATTAGGGTTATGTATGTGTAATTATGGGTCGTTAGGGATAAATATGGTTATTTTAGGGCTCATTACAGGTAATTTAGGGACCATTAGGGTCATTAAAGGGGCTTTATGTGCCATTTGGGGTCAAAAAAGTTCATTTAGGGGTCATTGGGTGACATTAAGGGGTCATTAGGGGTCATTAGGGGTCAATTAGTGTTCATTTGTAAAGCATGTGGGGAAATTCTTGTGAGGGATCGGTCTGGCAGGAGTTAGTCGGCAGGAGTAAATTGTATGAATGCATGTATGCTTGAAGACAATGGAAGCAATTGACCATGTGATATCGAGTGTGACATGTACGAATACATGCATAAACGACTGCGCAAGAATTATATGAGAAACAATGCTGTTACTCTGCCAAGACCTTCGGTAAAAGTTGTAATGTGCGGCAAAATTAAAAGAGTAATAGTTTGAAGAACACATGTCATGCTTCCCTTAGCCGCTATAATTGTTCCACAGAGTTAACCCTACATGTTAACTTAAATAAATAGACCAACCCCGACAAATTTAGTGTTGTTTCACCTACTGAGAAACAGCATGTGTTGACTTCGTAACCTCCTGTTAATACACTACATAAAATTATCGCAGGGGACGAGAGAACTCGCATGAGGAAGCTTTACGACAATATACATATGCAGTTTATACAAGGTAATAAATACATTGACGAACCTAACCAAGAACTGCAAGGATTCGTTTTTGACAGCCAGCAAGTGTTGTCGTCAATACCTCTTTCTGCATTTGTGGGTACCGATTCGCCAGGCGATTATGACGAGACAGTTCATAATAATTACGAAATGAGAAATCTACGAGGTGTGGTACTCGTACGAAATGTACACTTGCAAGACTTTCGCGTGAAATCAACGAACTTCAAAACAAACGGTGGCTCTGAACATTGATGATGACCCTGCGACTACTACATAAAAAAGTAAACTTGATATTGACAATGAAATAGGAGGCGAAGACGATCATGAAGGCAGCATTAATGAAAATGAATACGAAGACAGTGATAGTGCTGAAGATGATATCGATTTACTCGGTGTTCCCACATATTTCACCAACGAGTTTCCTTCGCTAAGTGGTGTGGAGATGGCAGAAGATATCAAAAACGCTCGTTACATGTTACATATTTCTCGAAGAGCCGAATTAACTTGTTGATAGACACAGACAATTGATTGACCGTCAAAAACGCGGGGAACTCTCTCACATTGTTCAGATATCTTCAATCATCGACGAACAGAACGATCTGGGTTATATAAGATGAGACTGTTGGCTACGATCCATGCTCTGCAAACATGTGGGAAATGTATAGATTGAAGGTACAAAATAAAAAGTAAAAAAAACTTTATATAATAATAAGATAAATTGAATATATATACATAGTAACTCGTGTTTAATTTCTTATACGGCCCCTTCTGCTCCTCTGAAAGAATTATTAATTTAGTGGAGTAAAGTATTGATTGCAACAGACTGTTTTAGATAAAAATTTATATGAGCGTGTGCAGGAGGGGGCTATGGTCTTTCTGAACTATTATACCTTACTCGGTTCGTTTAAAATGGATGACTTCTACATGGCGTACGAATTAAATACCTTTAAGGAATGTTTCGCAACTAGTTGGTTGGTCTGGTCAGTTGAGCTGGTAAGTTGGCTTGGTAAGTTAGTATGACTATTTTGTACGGTCAGCTCTGGTAGAAATGTTTTGCGAAATTTTTGCGAAGATTTTGTGCGAAGAGGTTAGCTACAAGACTCTTATTAGAGCCTTTTTTTTTCGAGATTGCCCATCATCATTTGTATATGTGGGTGGTATGGCAGGTTGGTTTTGTCAGTTGGTCTATCCAGTTTTGCAGGAACTGGTCTTGTCAGGAGTTAGTCTTGGGCTCTGTCAGTCTCGTCAGTCTTGGGTAGAGTTAGTCTTGGGTCGAAAAAATCTTGGGTGGAGTCAGTCGTTGGTTAGTATGGTTAGTCGTTCCCTTGTTGTGACCAGATAGTATGGGCAATTGAATGGACTCTGATTTTTCTCGATTTTTCGAGTTCAATGTCACTGGGATCAAGAACAAGGTCAAAAACAACCAACATGGTGGCCAAATAGAATGCTCCTATGGCGGTTAAATAGATAATTATTACATTAGCATTACATAGGTGATGAAAATGTAAACAAATGACAAACGAAGAAACGATTATGTTGGGTGTTGTTCATTCGACAGAATGAACAAATATGATGGTTAGGGGAGAGGAATGTAAATGCAATGGGAATCATTGGTGGCGTGTAGAACCAGCATGAGTTATCGACAAATAACAAACCGCTATTAGGGGTGAAGCAAACACAAGTAAATAACCAATTAAAAACATTGTTGGAAAGAGCGGAGGGGAACAGACTAATTAACCAATGAGAAACATTGGCAAGGGTCAATCGTCTGCTGGATATGGTGCTAAAGGAACCTCTGGAAATGTAAGTTTTATTAATTAACTTTATAATAAGTTATTAAACAAAAATGTTAAACAATTAAAAATATTTTTTTCATAAATTTGTAATAATTTTATAAACTTTTGGAAGTTTTAATTTGATAAAANGTTGGAAAGAGCGGAGGGGAACAGACTAATTAACCAATGAGAAACATTGGCAAGGGTCAATCGTCTGCTGGATATGCTGCTAAAGGAACCTCTGGAAATGTAAGTTTTATTAATTAACTTTATAATAAGTTATTAAACAAAAATTTTAAACAATTAAAAATATTTTTTTCATAAATTTGTAATAATTTTATAAACTTTTGGAAGTTTTAATTTGATAAAANGTTAAACAATTAAAAATATTTTTTTCATAAATTTGTAATAATTTTATAAACTTTTGGAAGTTTTAATTTGATAAAATTTGTTGTTAAATTTTGAGATTTTTGTGTTTGAAGTTACAGTTATGGGGTCGAGGTCAGTCAAGTTCAAGGTCACTTGGATTCAACATGGTGGTTGAGTGATGTCATAACATGGGAGCTGGTCGGTTCCAGTATTCTGTACCTCTAAGCACAACATTCTAAATTTTAATTTTTTGTAAATGTTTTGAATAAATATGTAAATAAATATTTTATAAATGTATAAAAAAAATTTTGGAAGTTAAAAAATTTATTTCGAAACGTTTTAGAATTTTTCGGAATTTTTTGTGTTCAAGTTCAAAGGTCAAGGTGACTGACATCCAAAATGGGTGTCGTAGTCAGTAACGTAATATGCTAACCGACTTTTATGAATTTATTCGATTTTTTTTTCCATTTTCTTGAATTTTTATTTCATATCATTGGGGACAGGGTCACTGTCATCCACATGGTGGTCGGTGTCATCAATGAAATTTTTCTTCGTTTTTTTTCTTTCGGATTTTTGGAACTTTTTGTTTTCAAGGTTATCCAAGGTTACCGGAATTGGGTCAAGGTCACAGGTCAATGTCAAGGTCCTCAACATCTAACATGGCTGACTATATGGACACTGGCCGACCTGGCGAGGGTTGGTCGTGTCATATACATAATTAAATAATTTTTTTGATTGCAAAATGTTGTATTTTTTTTGGGTTGGGGTCAATTTTTTTTAGATTTATGGAATTTTTATGGTTTAAGTTCGTTCAAGGTCGTGGGCAGAGCGTCAAGTTCAAGGTCACGGGTCAAGTTCACCTACATTCATCATGGCATCAGGCCGGCGCATAGCTCCTATCCCAGATCCCGTTATGCTCTATTTAAAATATATAGTGCCCGGCTCATCATAATCATTTTACAACTATTGAATATTATCAAAGGTTTTTAAAGTAGTGGAACTTACCCAATTGACTCAAACACCTTCCAAGATGCTGATTTTGTTGGAGCAGAGACGAGAGACAATGTGTTGATATAAGAATCTAAACCAGATGAAGCCATGTGTCTAAATCTGCGAAGATCAGCGAGAAGATACTGCCAGCAAATGCTAATCACGTACATCCTTGTCCGTATTATGATATTGCAGCTACTGTTTTTCGTCGTCGCGACTAGTCACGCCTTCATCATTGCCTTGTAATTCTACGTCAACAGTACAGCAGTTCTTATTCCTCCATTCGATATTCATCGATTACTTATATTTAAGATCAAAGAACAAATGTGAGCCATAAAAGAGGTACGCTTACAAGTCTAACAAGCAACATTTACAAAAATTACCTTCCTCCAAATAAAACTGCTAACGATATATTTCCAGAAACGTAACATAAATAACAAAATAATCAACAATATTGGATCAGTAATATTTAGAAAAAATGTAAGTATGATCCTCAGTCAGTGATCAAGGGTGGTTATGTCGATATTCTGTATGTCAATGAGTTGTTGCCAGACATCGTATCCACAGAATGTTCTATTAAATATTTAAGATATTGTGATAGGCTCATTGTGTATGTACTAGTCTTGATGGTAGGGAATGTAATAATTTTACTTGCGAGTTCTATTGCTAAGGCTCCCGCCTACATGGCGCTTGAACTGCGTTGCAGTGTGTTTGAAATACACTTTTTTCCACGAAACTATTAAACGTACCTCCAATGTGCTGATCTAAAAAAAGAACACACTCTGTGGCTGTTGAGTGCTTTCAAGACGCCATGTACATTAGAAACACTGTTTTTGAGTAATCCAAAATGACTACATACAGCTTTTTAAAAGCGTTTTATCTGAAAACATACGCATCAGATACATACAAAACTATTCAAGGGCCCCCATTGAATGACTTTCCATGAATAAGAGAATAGGGTCACCGCTGAAAGTCACATAGGTACACGCAGTGCGACGAGAACACTGCACGCTATTTCATAGCCTTGCGCTTAGTAGTGATGGCATACTTAATGCGTGTGGCAATGTCGTCCTTATCGCTCCCGCGCTACTCGGCCTCAAACGCAGAAAAAGCTCGAGGTAGGCGGGAGCCTTAAGTATTAGTTTGTGAAATTCTGTAAGTGTTATTCTGTCCCAAGATAAGGATTATTTTACAAGATGGCAATGAATTTCTTTACAGTTTTTCCTGTGGTATTAATAACTTCAAATTATTTAGCTATATTTCATTGTACGCAATGATGCAAGGCAGAACAATTACTTTGTGTGATTGTAGTACTTTGTGATGATGTAAATACTTGTAACACATTATATGTTTTCCTAAATTTTAAATTTATGGGTTTGATGTCTCATATACTTGCACATTCAATATATTCATTAACGTTTCTTGTTTCTATTACTTTTAAGCCTTTTTTAATCCGCACTTTCATTTGACCCTGATTTCAAAAACTATAAAAACTCTNCTTGTTTCTATTACTTTTAAGCCTTTTTTAATCCGCACTTTCATTTGACCCTGATTTCAAAAACTATAAAAACTCTCTTATAATAAATATCATGTTAAATATTACTGAAATGCAGCTAACAAAAATACATAAATATTATTATTAATATATACAACTATACATAGCTGCAAATATAATTTTTTAATGTTAAAGATATTCAACTCNAAATATAATTTTTTAATGTTAAAGATATTCAACTCCTGATAATAGAATTCTTCGTCCAAGATATTGTCCATTCATATTTCTTCCATTTCAAGAATTTTTCTTGAAAAACAAGAGCTGACATTGTTCTGTAGTTTCATACATGAAATATAAAATACAGCACACAGCGAACCATTCCAAGTAAATAGTTATATACCTGCAAACAAAGTCACTCTATGAAATTATAATGATTTAATTTTAAATTTATGTAAAAGCACTTGTATTTTTTCGAAAAATGCAACACAATGAAGAAATAATAAGAATAGTAGGAAATTTTGTACACATGTTTACAGATTGTTCAAAAGTTTACACATTGGAAGCATTACGACATTGCTTCCAAAAAATATTATGTGCTAATACCTCAACGAACTACAATAAGAAATACTACATTCTATAGCATTGAATCAAACAGACCTTGGATATTTTGTTAGTAATCGCCTGTCAGGCTACTTCTACCCGATCATACATTTCGCCCCGATTGGCTTCTGGAAGAGGATGACCACCTGGATTCCGAGTGACGATATCTCAGACTTGTTCAATTGGTGACATATTTGGCGAACATGCCGGCCAGAGAAGAAGTGGTGTATGTCTTGCTTAGAAGATGGCCTGGTCATTTATGACAAAATATTATCGGGTGTTGTCTTGTTGAAATATAGATTCAGGGATGTGCTGAAGGAAAGCTAAGACTTCAGCATCCACAAATTCCCTGATGTTGAGTTCGCTGTTGAGAGTGCCGACATGACTAGATATATATATATATATATATATTTATTTATTTATTTATTTATTTATTTACTTATTTATTTATGGCCGGTTATGTTTCACAGGTGGCTGGCGAAATATCAGGATCCCAATGCCGTCTTGGATTAAGTCATGGTGACCATCTTGGATTGCATAATGGCGGCCATCTCGAATGAAATTTACTTTGACCTTTGTCTGCCATATTGATGATATCCACCTTGTATTTCCCTTTTAATTTACCTTTTTCACTTAAAATTTAACTGTTTCCCTTTTTCCTAGGAATGGCCATTTTCTCCTGTAATTTCCCTTTTACCCAGTCGCTGGAACGAATCCAAACTCTGAGGATTTGTATAACAGTGCACCAGCAATAAGTGATTACGATTGAAGAGAGATGGTGTTCGCATAGGCCCAGCAGCGTCCTCTCATGTGTGATTGAAAAGGTC
Organism: Clitarchus hookeri; assembly: GCA_002778355.1. Taxonomy (NCBI): domain Eukaryota; kingdom Metazoa; phylum Arthropoda; class Insecta; order Phasmatodea; family Phasmatidae; genus Clitarchus; species Clitarchus hookeri. The sequence goes on along the minus strand of NQII01000397.1, from coordinate 62,304 downwards.
CATGTTACGCCAAGCTATGTGAGTGAAGAGCGGTTAAACGAAGTGAAAGCAATTTCCAGTATGCCTCGTCGACGTCAAAAGGCGCCATATCAGTATGTGACTGAGTTCAAATGGGGCAGATGATCGGTCTCCAGGAAATGGGTTTGTCATACTGTGACATTTCGGCTTGCACAGGGTAAACTGTTAAGACACTGATGCACAAGTGGCACCAGTTGATAGAAGAGGTTCGTACACAGCGACGAGCTGGTACTGGGCCACGCAATGTGATCACAGTATGGGATTACCACAATCTTGCCATCATGGCCACAACAGACCGTACAGCCTCGCCCACAATGATGGCTCAATACAGGAGCACTGCAACTGGTGTGGACCTGTCTGCATCGACGGCTCGACGCCGTCTGCTGCAGGATGCACTGGTGAAATGTATGCCATTGCTTCGGATTCCATTGTCCATAAACTGCAATGGACACGTGAACGCTATCGATGGCATGCTGAGTGGCAAAATGTACTGTTTTCGGACGAGTCCAACTTCAACCTGTCCTAAAGTGATCGCCGCATACATGTTATATGCTACTTTGGTGACCGCAATCTAAAAGCTGGTATTGTGGAGCAGCATAGCATATAAATGCCAAGTGTGATGGTTTGGGGCACCATTAGGTACAACATGCGACCTCAACTCCCATGTATTAAAGGCAATATGAACAGAAATTTCTACATCAGGGAGGTTTTAGAGACCAATGTACTGCACCTCCTTCAGACGACTCAGCATACCATATTTCAGCAGGACAATGCCCGGCCACATGTGACGAGTAATGTACAAGCCTTCTTCAATGAACGACGGTTACCACTGCTAACCTGGCCAGCATGTTCGCCTGACATGTCGCCATCGAACATGTCTGGGATATGGTTGGTCTGAGACTTTTCGTCACGGACCTCCAGCAACCACTGTTGATGCTTTGTCGACTCGCATACAAACCACGTGGAGGGAGATTCCACAGGAACACATCCACAGGTCCTCTTTGATTCCATGCCACGATGTTTAGGGGCTCTGGTTGCAGCACGTAGTGGCTTCACACCATACTGAATTCTCAAGGACAGAGATCTTGTACAGTTATGCAATACTAATCAATTGTATATTTTCATGTACGAAACCAGTGGTATAAAGTTCATTTCAATCACATTTATTCTTCTTGGTGTTGCATTTTTCACAAACGTTAGTGTATTTATATTTGCATTTATTTCAATTTAAGAATCATGTGTTTTAAGACAGCAAGGTGGACAAGTCTCCACGAGACTAATTATGACATAATTGTAATTCCTATGCTTAATAAATTATGATGTTATTGAGTAAATTATTTAATTTATGTAATTATTTCGTATCTTAAATATTGGTTTAATGAGTATGGTGTGTGAATATAGGGTATGTTTTTTTCGTATAAAAATGATTCTTACTACTAATTAAAAGTCTTATTATGTGATATAACAAACCAATTGTCATACATAACAGTTTGTATGTTCCTTGTTAGTAAGAATCAAGCAAATGCAAATAAAACATGATTGTGCTGCATCATCATCTCAGGAACGTTGTCCTCGTCCAGTTAATGATAAATGTTTATGAAAATTATATATTTATTTAGGGTATTCTAAATATTCTTATAAAATATATCCATGATCAGAATCATCTTTCATATGTGATTGTCCAAAATTGTTAATCAAATTATAGATAATGAAACTATTGAAAACCACCATATAGTAAATATTGTGACATTGCCGATACATACAAATTATTTGCATCTAGATACATTAAACAATATGATTCCATATTTATATACACAATTAACTAAATGTTGTTTAATTGCTTTAATATGTATTTTACAACATTGTGAAATGCTGCCATGAAATTTCATTTCTAAAATGAAAATCGTATTATAATGGTTTAAACATTGCATCCCCAGATAATCCAGGAGGTGTATAATATCAAGAAAAAAAAAACATTTTTAAACCAAACATTTCTAAAATTTTCTGATATATCAGCTAATTTTAATACATGCGATTTTTTTATATAATTTTGTTTATTATCGTAAATCTTTATATTAAATTTTACCCACCCATTTTTAGCATGATTATAATTCTTACCACTTAAATGTGTTCTATTTAATATTGAATAAAATTTATCTTCTAGTGGTAATACTGTTTCTTTAAATTTTTCTTTGCAATCTATATATTGATTAGGAAAAACACATTTTTAATTAGTAAATCTTATTCATCATTTTCAAAATAATTTTCTTTTTCTATAAAATTTTCTTTTTTAAGATTTTAGAAAATTGATGTAAACTTGAACTAATAAATTTAAATGTATCAGAAATGTTGATTCAAACCCATCTTTAACTTTTTTACCAAAATAAATGTATTTTGGTTTACTATTAGGTATTAAATTAATATTTTATAATGGTTTCCTAATTCTTAAATAAATAAATAAGGTACATAACCTAATAAATTATGTATATATATTGGTATAAATAATGGATATCGTTAAATTTATTAAAGAATATTAATGAGTTGCTCGTCTATAATTTCCAGTCAAATAGTAATGATCTTTACATTTTGTATATAATTTGTAACGTAGTCATTAGATTTTTTCGTTTTATTTTCATAATATTTTAATTTTTTTTCCATTTAATTTATTTTTTAATGAATTTTTTCAAATACTCTATCTTATTTTCTAAATATGATATATAATTTTGAAGAATTCTATGAACAACATTACATTTTTTCTTCACAAATATGAAATTTTTTTTTTTTTTAAATATTATTTTTCTCATTTCTTAAGGTTTACATTTCAATTACATTATCGTACATTGTCTTAATTTTTTGTTATTATTTTATTACCATTACAGTAAAAACCTTTAACTCATTTTAACCAGTATATTCTATTGGTTTTTATAAATATCATAAGAATATTTTAAATAATGGGAAAAGCTATTAAATAAGTGTTTTTAATATTTCATTATAAAAATTTTTTTATGTTGTTCACATGTATTAATTTTTTTATAAACATTCATTATCATCATAAATAACAAAAGGAACTTTTTAATAAACCATTTAAATATTTGAAATATAATTTTTTTGAAAATCTGACATTTATATTTTAACAGCTTTATTTGTTAAACCATATTCTTCATGTTGATTTAAATTTTATTTAGAATGACATATTGTTTAACATCTAACACACTGAAAAATTTTCTTGTGTTGATTTTCATATTGTGATTAAATAATTTTTATAATAATTCCAATTCAAAAATATTGACTTATTTTGGTTTGTAAAATACAATAAATTTATACGTTTATCTTTTTTATTGTTTGTTATTTTCAAATAGTAATTTTTTTTTCTAAACAATAAACATTTATAGAAATATCAACATGTTTTTCAAATTTAGGTATAGTATAATCGATTTCATTGGCATTTCACATTTTTTTAATGTTATCCATTTCTAAATTAATATTTTTATGATTAGAAACTACTCTCTACATGATCTGTTCCTGGATATAAATCCGATTTGATAGATTATTGAATATCTATTAATGTAGAGACCAACCAGAGCCTCCTGCTTCAAATTCTGATGATTTTGTTAAAATATCATCCAATTGAATATTTAAGGTTTCATCTAAATCAGGTAATATATAAATTATTGTGTTTTGAGTTCTTTGAGGTATTTCTAGTATATTATTATTTATATAAAAAGAAGAATTAAAAATTAACTAATAAAATTTTATAGCATCTTTTGATCTTAAAATTTTATTAATTATGGGGATAATTTCTTTTTTAGCTAACTGTAAAAATTCGATACGATATATAAAATTTTAAATTACAAATATTTGTATCTTTGTTTCAAAAACGATATAATTTCTTCCAATATGTTTTTATTCGATTTTTAAACTCTATGTCATCAATTCTTGAAAATGAAATATTTTCCCTTTTATTTTCACTATTAAAAATGTCTTCACCAAAATCAATAAAAGGGTTTGGCTATAAATTTTATTGTTTTAATCTGTTTAAAGTTTTTCGTAGAACAATTTATTTATGTTTATGTTGTTATACTTGCTAAATATTTGTNATTTTTAAACTCTATGTCATCAATTCTTGAAAATGAAATATTTTCCCTTTTATTTTCACTATTAAAAATGTCTTCATCAAAATCAATAAAAGGGTTTGGCTATATATTTTCTTGTTTTAATCTGTTTAAAGTTTTTCGTAGAACAATTTATTTATGTTTATGTTGTTATACTTGCTAAATATTTGTANTTGTTTTAATCTGTTTAAAGTTTTTCGTAGAACAATTTATTTATGTTTATGTTGTTATACTTGCTAAATATTTGTATTTACATAATGATAATTTTTTTATTTGTAAATAGTTGGATAATTTTTCCCCCAATAAATTTCTTTGGATTTGGCTTGATAATATATTTAATGAAATATGAATTTGTTTTGTTTTGAAAATCTTATAATGTTATTTAAAAAACTGTTGCTTTCAGTTATTAAAAAGTTTTTGAAAAATTTAAAACAAATTTTTCACAGCTTGTAAATTTACAACACTATTAGGTTTTGTTGCTAAATTTTTATACCATTTAACTATTCTTGTATTTGTTCACTATTTTTTCGCCATTTTATATTGCTAGATTTAATATAAAAATTTATTTTAATACAAATCTACTGTTAAATATTTATAATTAAAAACTTTTTAAGCAATTAAGTCTTCCTTATTTTTAAAAATGTTTTAGTGTATTTGTTAGTACAAGTTTCACACTGATGTGACTGTTTATCTCTTGTTTTATAAAGAGAAGAAAATAAACTAATATATTTTATTTCTTCACACTGTTTACTTTTTTTTTTAATGCATTAACTGGCTTATATATCGCAATTTTTTGGTTTTGTGTTTTAAATATTTTCTTTTATAAATATGTTGTTCCAAAATTTAAAAGTAATTTTTCTTGAAATATTTGGTTATTAATTAATCTTTTTTTTCTGTATTCACTAGCATAGGTTTTGCATTTATTATTATGTATATCTTTTAAANTTGGTTATTAATTAATCTTTTTTTTCTGTATTCACTAGCATAGGTTTTGCATTTATTATTATGTATATCTTTTAAAATTGTATGCGATAAAAAAATATTAATTTATCTTCAACACACTTTTTACATTCATGAAAATGTTACTTTCATTAAAAATCAAATTAAGATTTCATTAAAAAATTTTGTTCAAAACATTATTTAAAAACTTATGAAATTATTTTAGTAATACATTTTTTTTTTTATAATTTCACTTTTGTTTGAATTTAGTTGTATTTAAAAATTAATTTGATCGTGCTTTTGCCATTTATATCTACTCNTTGGTTATTAATTAATCTTTTTTTTCTGTATTCACTAGCATAGGTTTTGCATTTATTATTATGTATATCTTTTAAAGTTGTATGCGATAAAAAAATATTAATTTATCTTCAACACACTTTTTACATTCATGAAAATGTTACTTTCATTAAAAATCAAATTAAGATTTCATTAAAAATTTTTGTTCAAAACATTATTTAAAAACTTATGAAATTATTTTAGTAATACATTTTTTTTTTAATAATTTCACTTTTGTTTGAATTTAGTTGTATTTAAAAATTAATTTGATCGTGCTTTTGCCATTTATATCTACTCNAATAATTTCACTTTTGTTTGAATTTAGTTGTATTTAAAAATTAATTTGATCGTGCTTTTGCCATTTATATCTACTCGCACCCCAAATTTGACACTCCGGATCTTCTTCTTCAAGCGATAACAGCAGCCATGTTGTGGCAGGCCGCAATGAATTCGGCCGCTAATAGTATACAGAGTACGCGACATGTGTACATGGTATCAGAAGTAATGTCATACACTCGTCATCATCGTTATAACACACCCAGTGCTCCAGGCCATTGCATGCTTCGATCTGTTCTGGTAAACTTAGAGTCTTAAAATGCACTCTACGGTAACCGATCGTTATGTTTTGTTTACTTCTGGATGTCTACCAGGTTTAACGTAGAGTGCACGAGCGTGAGCAGTTTGTGGATACACAGGTGGAGAAGCCGCCAGAGCTCGCATACGACTGACCTGCTGTAGATGTCTAATGCCTTTATACTTCCTTCTGCTGATTTGTGATTTAAAATTCTTCTGGAAATTTAGCCTTGCCTTCCAGTGCCCACTTTATCAACAACACGTTCAGGTTCGAGCAGGTCCAATGTTGCTTACAAGCACTGCAAATATGCTTAATATTTTTGTAAAATAATAAAAAAATTTCAACCAAGGACAACTGTACTGCATTATCGAGGGTGCACTTCGAATGTTTGCGCTGCAAGACATACCTAACCACCGCTTCTGCTCTCATCCGGCCATGAAAATCACATTGTCCATTTCAACAATCAAAATTTCGGCGAGTGCTTCACATATTCTCTTGTATTCAATGTCACCCTCTTCCCATGATAGTCTGTGATTGTATTTAGTCAGCCAAGTATTTGTCACCCGGTGCTCACGGCCGTATTGGATGTTCGGTCCTCTCAACACCCCGACAACCCTTAACCCTAGAAATTAGTTTAATAAAAAGGCTTAGTAAAAATTATATTTAATAAATAATATTTTAATAAAAAATGATTCCAATAAAATTATACAATCTTTAAAAGTATTGGCCTGCCACCATGGATTTTTAATAATTACATTGATTTAGAGTGTCACAGCAGATCATAATTACATTTTTCTACTTTTTTTCATAAATTTCATAAAATTTAAAAAAAAATGCAACTGAGTAATGTTTTTGCTGCCCGTTACCATAAAAATCAGTTAATTAATTAAATATTTTATAAAAAAACAGTTACACATTTTAAAAATATCGATCAATAAATAATAAGTACATATATTTTCTTAGAAAAACGCCTGTTTGTAGTGGAACCTCTACTCGTTCGACTACCAACTTATTTTACCTAATATTTTGATAGTACCGATCCCTGCTAGAGTGCCGATCACCCTACATGCCAGTGTGTACATTTATTTACGAATTTAAGTATGTAATTTGGTTACACAAAAAGAATTATAAAAAAATTTCAAAAATCAAGGAACGTATACAACATAACCTAATACTCACCCCACAACCCTAACCACCACTCCCCAAATATTAAAAAACTACCCACCATCACCATTCGCTTAACCCCCATCACTCTCTTACAAAACACAATCACAACCCACATCACCATCCTCCTCTCACACCCGGCCCACCACCACACCCCACCCCATCAACAACTCACCTCCTCTCCAACAACTTGCATCCCCCAAACCACTCTTAACTCACACATAAACCAGTGACCATGACCATGACCCATGAACTTGACGTCGACCCATGGCCTTAACCCTTGACCATTGACCATAAATCATGAATTGGCTCATGACCTGACCTTCATATTCAACCGAGGCCTTGAACATGAATATGCACTTGGCCCATGATATTGACCCATTACATTGACCTTGACTTTAACCAATGCCATAGACCAATAACCTAACCCATTACCTTGAAATTAAAATAAAAAATCAAGAAGAAAATTGTAAAAAATATAAAGAACATACAGGAAACAATTACATACACTGAGGTGACAAAAGTCATGGGATAGCAATATGCAAATATACAGATGGCAGATCGCATACAAAATGTATAAATGGGCGGTGCATTGGTTGGGCTTTCATTTGTAGTCAAGTGATTCATGTGAAAATGTTTCTGGCGTGATTATGGCCGCACGACGGGAATTAACAGACTTTGAACGCGGAATGGTAGTTGGAGCTAGGAACATTGGACATTCCATTTCGGAAATGGTTAGGTAATTCAACATTCCGAGATCCACAGTGTCAAGAGCGTGCCGAGAATACCTAATTTCAGGTATAACCTCCCAAAATGAAAAACGCAGTGGCCGACCGCTTGCACTTAATGACCGAGACAAACTATGTGTGTGCAGAATGGTCAGTGTTAACAGACAAGCAACACTGTGCGAAATAACCGCAGGAATCAATGTGGGGCGTACGACGGACATGTCCATTAGAACAGTGCGGCGAACTTTGGCTGTACTGGGCTATGCCAGCAGAAGACCGACTCGAGTGCCTTTACTAACAGCACGACATCGCCGGCAGGGCCTCTCCTGGGCTCGTGACCATATTGGTTGGACCCTAGACGACTGGAAAACTGTGGCTTGGTCAGATGAGTCCCGATTTCAGTTGGTAAGAGCTGATGGTAGGGTTTGAGTGTGGCGCAGACCCCACGAATCCATGGACCCAAGTTGTCAACATGGAACTGTGCAAGCTGGTGGTGGCTCCATAATGGTGTGGGCTGTTTTTACATTAAATCGACTGGGTCCTCTGGTCCAACTGAATCGGTCATTGACTGGAATGGGTTATGTTCAGCTACTTGGAGACCACTTGCAGCCATTCATGGACTTCATGTACCCAAACAACGATGGAATTTTTATGGATGACAATGCGCCATGTCACCGGGCAACAACTGTTCGCGATTGGTTTGAAGAACATTCTGGACAATTCCAGCGAATGATTTGACCACCAAGATAGCCCGACATGAATCCCATCGAACATTTATGGGACATAATCGAGAAGTCTGTTCGTGCACAAACTCCTGCACCGGCAACACTTTCGCAATTATGGACGTCTATAGAGGCAGCATGGCTCNCACCGGCAACTCTTTCGCAATTATGGACGTCTATAGAGGCAGTAGGTCTCAATATTTCTGGCGGGGACCTCCAACGACTTGTTGAGTCATGCCATGTCGAGTTGCTGCACTTCGCCGAGCAAAAGGAGGTCCGACACGATATTAGGAGCTATGCCATGACTTTTGTCGTCTCAGTGTATGTAATGAGGAAAACCAAAAAGGATGTGTGGGACCCTTAAATTTGTATTCTCGTCACATGACAGAATGCAGTTACTCCCTGGTATAACCATCAGCAGCCAACTGAACCCACCCCTTNTACTCCCTGGTATAACCATCAGCAGCCAACTGAACCCACCCCTTTATCTTTCATTGGCCTTATTGCCGATCAATCTTACAGTCCCCAAATCGAATTATGGGCTTTGTGTAACACACATACCTCACCTCAAAACTTCCAACACACATACCGAACCACACATCTCGTNGCGAATTATGGGCTTTGTGTAACACACATACCTCACCTCAAAACTTCCAACACACATACCGAACCACACATCTCGTATCTTCACTTTCCTCACCATTTACTTACCATACCTTAGATGCCATAACATCCGCACATGCTGGCATCCCCTTCTCCTCTCATAGCTGGCCCCCTCACCATCCGCCCTAGCAATCAACCATCCACACGACTCTCCATCCCCATGCACTCCCTTTCTGTCTGAACCCCAATCATTTCCTGACGAGTCTGACTGCACAAGACTGGCTCCTGCAAAGTTTAATTCCTGCAAAAATCACTAGAACAGGGGTCAAGGCCAACTTACCAAATTATCCACCTATATCAACAATCGTTGACAACCAATCTCGTAAAAAGTCAGCTGATGGGAATCTCGTTGCTAACCTCTTCGCAAAAAAGTATCACAAAACTTCACATAATTTTCGCAAATCATCTCACCCACAACTGTCCATACCCGAGGGTCCATACCAGCCAACTATACCATCCACCCACCTTGGTAAATGAGCGACTCTATCCGAGAATGAGACCACCCAAGAGAGACTCCTGCCGAGACCAATTCCTGCCAAACTGAATAGCTCAATGAGAGAAACCAACCAGAAACACCATCCGAACATACGAATCATCCATACCAAACATCCATTTCACCCATCCAGACCTAAAGGCCAACAAGACTGACTGGAGATATCAATGGGCAAGAACGACCGATCGAACCGACTATACCAGCCATACTATCCGGCCTTGCCACCCAATCATACCAAGGGTCCATATGAACAATCCGTACAGACCATCCACACAAAACCGTCCTTACTGGCCATCCACTTGAAACAGTCATACCAAACATCCGTATCAACTGCTGATACTAGCCAGTCATACGAACCATCCATATCAGTCATCCACGAGAACCGACCATACAACCCAACAAAATAAACCAACAATACCAGCTTAAAATACGAAACACCCATGACAGTCATCCACACCCCCAAAATATACGAACCATCCATACCAAATGTCCATTCAGTCCATCCAGTCTAACGCCCATCAAGCTCAGCCATCCATAACATCCAGCGCTTCATATGGATGTTAAGTATGACTGTTTCAAGTCGATGGTTTATATGTTTGGTCTGTATGGATTGTTCGTATNCCATCCAGTCTAACGCCCATCAAGCTCAGCCATCCATAACATCCAGCGCTTCATATGGATGTTAAGTATGACTGTTTCAAGTCGATGGTTTATATGTTTGGTCTGTATGGATTGTTCGTATGGTACCTTTGTATTTTGGGGGCATGGTCGGATTGTATGACTGGTATGGATGGTTCATTTGGAAGGTCTTGGTGGGCTGATAGTCTTGTTGTGTGGAATGGGTGTTTGGTATGGATGAATCGTCGTTTCGATTGATATAGTTGGAACATATGTTTCGTATAGTCGGTCTGTATGTCTTGTCGGTCTGATCGGGATATTTGGCTGGACGATTGGTATGAGGGAATTTGCGAAGATTTTGAGCGAAGGTTTAAGTAATGTTATTTGTATTATGCGACTTATTTTCTTGTAATGGGCAGTTTGTGTGACTGGCCCGCTGGCCAGTATGGTGGATGTAATGCATGGCTGAGCTTAACGGTCGTTATACTTGATATCCGGGAATGGATGTACTGTCATGGGTGTTTCGTATTTTAAGCTGGTATTGGCGATATTTATGGTTGTAGGTTTGGTATGACTCTTTCAAGTGGATGAATAGTAAGGATGATTTTGTATGGATTGTCTGAACGGATTGTTCATACAGACCCTTGGTATGGCTGGTTAATAAGGCCAGATAGTATGACTGGTATGTGTGATTGGTAGTTCTTGCCCATTGGTATCTCCAGTCAGTCTTGTTAGGTTGTTGGTCTGGATGGGTGGAATGTATTTTTGGTATGGATAATTCGTATGTTCGGTTAGTGTTGCTAGTTGGTCTCGCTCATTGATCTAGTCAGTTTGGCAGGTGTTGGTCTTGGCAGGTGTCTATCTTGGGTGGTCTCATTCTCGGTTGGAGTCGGTCGGTTGCCAAGATGGGGGGATGGTATGGTTGGCTGTTATGGACCCTTGGTATAGACAGTTGTAAGTGAGATGATCTGCGAAGATTTTGCTATTATTCGCGAGGATTTGCGAAGATTATGTGAGGTTTTGTGATACTTTTGCGCGAAGAGGATAGCAACAAGATTCTCATTACATTACTTTTTTCGACATTATTCGTCATCGATTTTTCATATATATGTGGGTGGTATTGTCGGTTGGACTTGAACCCTTTTCTAGTCATATTTGCAGGAATTGATCTTGGCAGGAGCCAGTCTTGTGCAGTCTAGTCTCTTCTGGAAATGATTGAAGTTCAGACAGAACGGGAGTGGATGGGGGTGGAGAGGTGTGTGGATGGTTGATGCTAGAGTGGATGGTGAGAGGGACGAGTTATGGGAAAAGGGGATGACAGCATGCATGGATGTTTATGGCATATGAGTTATGATAAGTTAATGACATCTGAGGTATGGTAAATAAAGGGCACCTGAGGTATGGTAAGGTAATGTGAAAATACAAGTGATGTGGTTGGGTGTGTGTGTGTTCGAGGGTTAGATGTGAGTATGTGTGTTCCTTAAAGTCTGTAATTTGCTCTGGTGGTCGTAAGATTGATGGTTTATATGGTCAATGAAATATCGAGGGGTGGGCTGAGTCGGCTGCTGATCGTCATGCCCGGAAGTAGCTGCATTCTTTCATGTTTATAATAATCCAAATTTTAGGGTCACACACATCCTATTTGGTTTTCCTTATTACATATGTAATTTTTTTCTGTATGTTATTTACATTTTTTACGATTTTTTCGTGGTTTTTGAATTTATGGATCAAAGTCAAGAGTCAATGACCAGGTCATAAGTCAAGGGCATTGGACAAAGTCATGTGTCAATGTCATGATCTTGGAAAATGTCATGTGTCAAGATTAAGGTTATGGGTCAAGGTCAAATTCGTGGGTCATGGTCACTGGGAAGATGAGGGGGTTAGGAGTGATGAAGGGCTGTGATTTGTAGGAGAGTTAGATAGGAGCTGATGGAGAGGGGTGTGGTGGTGGGCAGGGTGTGAGGGCTTGGTGGTGATTGTGGTTGATGGTTGATGGTGAAGGGTGTGAGGCCTGGGTGGAGGGGTGAACAAGGGAAGGGGTCAAATATTAGGTGTTGCTCTATTTCGAAGAATGTTTTGTGACTTTTCTCGATCTATTATTATTGGGCGGAGGTACGTGGATGATTAGGGTGGTGTGGTGAGTGTGAGCTTATCAATATATGTTCTTTGATTTTTGGAATTTTTTATTTTTATTTTGTGATTTTTTTATTATTGGGTTGGGGTGGTGGGTTGAGTGTCAGGTTAATGTTATATGATTCTTGATTTTTTAGATTATTTTTATTCTTCTTCTTATGTATGGCAAATTGCATCATTAAATTCGTATATAAATATACACACTGGCATTTGTGGCGATTGGCACTCTAGCAGGGGTCGATACCATCGAAATAATAGGTAAAAACATGCTGGTTGTCGAGAAAATGGAGGTTTCTGTGCAAAATAGCATTTTTCTAGGAAAATCAGTATACTAATTAGAGATAGTTATTTTATAAAATAATGTATTATTAAATTATTTTTTATTTAACTATTTTCTAGTATTACAGGTAACTGCAACATTACTTGAATGAATTTTTTTTAAAATTAAACGAATTTAATGAAAATGACCTGTAGCGACACATTGAACCGATATAATTACTAAAATTCCAGGGTGGGGGCCGATAATTTTTAATTTGTTACACCAACCAAGATGGCGGACTGCACACACCATAATTGCCGCATTGGCTGTGATGCCTACTAAGATGGCGGACTGCACAGAACAACATGGCTTCCCTGGTTGTGAAGCCTTCCAATATGGCGGACTGCAATTACAAACATGGCCGCCGGCCATACCTGTGACATCATGGCTNTGCAATTACAAACATGGCCGCCGGCCATACTTGTGACATCATGGCTTGTGGTTCCTAACTCCTGAATGCCAGATACCAATTTCCAAAGTCATCATTCCTATACTACTAATTCTCATGAGCTTCTCCCTTAATGATAATAAGGGTGCAGTAGAAACTCCAGCAGAAGAAGTGGAGCCTGTAAGTCTGGCAGCACCGAAGTTCGAACGCGAGCCATGGACACTAAANAACGCGAGCCATGGAGACTAACTTTTGTGAAAAATGCCACACCAAGAAATATACATTAACTGAAATGAGCTTTATACCACAGATAACATGACAATACACAAACGAATTGGATTACATAATTGTATATGATATCTCTTCTTGAGAATTCAGTATTATGTGAAGCTCCTATGTTCTGCAATCGGAGCCCCTTAACGTCGTGGCATGGAATCAAAGAGGACCCGGATATGTTTCTGGGGAATCTCCCTCCACGCAATTTGTATGCAAGTACACAAAGAATCATCCGTGGTTACTGGAGGTCCATGACGAACAAGTCATCGACAAACCATATCCCAGACATGTTCGATGGACGACATATCAGGCAAACATGCAAGCCAGGAAAGCAGTGGTACCCATCGTTAATTGAAGAAGGCTTACCCATACTTCACCACATGTGGCCGGCTATTTTCCTGCTGTAATATGACATGTGGAGTCACCTGAAGGAGGGACAGTACCTCGGGCTCTAAAACCTCCCTGATGTAGCGGTTGCTGTTCAGATTGCCCTCAATGTTTATGAATCAAAATTGCGTGTTGTTTACAATGGCGCCCAAAGTCATCACACTTGGCATTTGTCCGCTATGTCACTCCACAATGCTGGCTTCCAGATTGAGGTCATCACTGTACCGTCTAACACGTATGCGGCCATCACTGTAGGTCAGGTTGAAGCAAGACGCGTCCGAAAACACTACATTTTGCCACTCAGCATGCCAGCGATGACGTTCACGTTCCCGTTGCAGTCTGAGGCTTTTGTGGTTTCTGGACCATGCGTGCCACCAGTCCAGCCTGCAGCGTACGGCGCAGAACCATCGATGCAGACCGGTCCACACTCATTGCAATGCTCCATTGTCGAGCCAAGACTGTGGACGAGACTGTACGTTCCATTACGGCCATACGGACAAGATGGTGGTCATCCCATGCTGTGGTCACATTGCATGGTCCAGTTCCCGCTCGTCGCTGCGTGCGACACTCTTCTATTCACTGGTGTCAATTACGCACCTCTGTCATAGCAGCATTCGCTGTTCTGGCCGAAATGTCACGGTATGACAAACACGTTTCCCGGAGACCGATCATTCTACCCTTTAGAACTTACTCACATGCTGATATGGCGCCCTTTGACGTCAACGAGGCATACTGTAACTTTCTTTCTTTCCGTTTGATGGCTCTTCACTGACAGAGCTTGACGTAACACGGACCATTCCGGTCGCTCAAGAAAGCGCGCTGCTGGGCCTATGTGTACGCCATCTCTCTCTAATCGTAATCACTAATTGGTAGTACACTGTTGGACACATCCTCTGAGTTCGGATTCATTCAGGCCATTCTTTCTGAGTGTTGCAATTTTCACAAACAATATTGTATGTTAAGGAGCAGGGGACCAATTCATGACATTCCCTTGTGTAGTTCGTAGGTGAAGGTTAGGAAGTTAAAGAAAACTCTTTTTACATATAGGTAATAGCCATGTTTCACTCCGTTCGCGTGTTTCAGGGCGGCAGTTCTTTCGTAGGATTTTGTGGTGTGACGATGCGAGTTCCGGAACAGAGACTTTGAATGATGGTTTGGTATTCTTCAACGAATGTAATGCTATTTTGTCTCTGGGTTTCGCAAGTTTTACAGATAAACATTAATTTTTAATATTGAAGATATTGAGTTCTCATGTTTAACTGAGAAAATAATAGTTCTTTTTTATGAAACTTTTGAAATTCTGGAAAATGGTTAGATTTATTAAAATTTGCAAATTTAAGAGAAAAGCTAATTAATAATTGTGAGAATGAGGTTTTATAATATAAAGTAGTATTTTCGAAACATGGTAATCAACCTAAAAGAGCAACAGTTTTTATTTTCTTTCAATTGTATACAGCTTTATTATATGATACAAGTTAAGCAGAGTTAGACAGATTTTTATTTTATTCTAACAGAAACGTCTTTAGAAGTCATAAATAGCACGGTAGCATCATTCAATAAAGAAAAAAATTTAAGGACATAAATTTACATTTCGAGAGCTAGATTCACAAAAAAATTTAAGAATATTTTAATTATGTGTACAGCTGTAAGAGGTAAAAAAAACTATTTATTCACTCAGGATTGCCCATTTGTAAAATGTTTAGTAATGCAGTTTTCTCATCTGGATTTCCAAAGCGAGAGAATTCCGGAAGGTCATTGTTGTCGAGTTATTTTCGGGTTGCTGGGAGAAGCGGCCATTACGATGTCGAGATTAAGAAGGAAAGCAACCGAAACCCAACAGCCTGAACCGGTCTGAACGACAGTTAGGTTCCAATTCAGCCTTCCCAGAGTATGACCAGTCCATGAAAAACCCACCATCCGTGTCGGTGATGCAGCTCGAGGCAAAATCGCGGTTCATGGGAGTCGTAAAACCCACCCCACGGTTGTATCCAGTACCCCCTCCGACATCTGAGGACACCGATGTTGAAGGTATTCAGAAATGTTTGTTTCGTATCACACTAGTGTCACGACTCGTGATATCGCGCTGTATGAAGGAACTACAAATAATACACTACCAACTTGAATAAATTAGGATCAAGAACAGATTGTGTAAACTTGTAGCGAAAAGGAAAAGTAACGTATAGGGATTTTAATATAATGTAATCTTTAGAGCTTGCTCTGTTAATTGTGTAGGGAGTCATTAAAAACAAGAATGAAGCTTAAAATTCATATTCCTTTATAAAAAGAGGAACTTCATAGGGTATTTATTGTGAGACGAGGCTTTAATGATGTTAACTGTTATCTAAACGAAATGAGTTTTATTTTATGTTCAATGATTATTGATTAAAGAATTAGATTTTCAAGGATTTCTGAGTTCTTAAAATTTTATAAACTTTTGTGAAGAAATAAAACAATACACTTTATAAAATTCTAGCTTGCAAGAGCTCAGCTGTAAAGCAATGTCAATGGTTATACTTTTGAAGAACTGATGTTTAATGTGAAAGGGTAAATTTTTTGCACTAAAAATTTGTCTAACTCACCTCAAGAGAAAAACATTATATCATGAATTATTTTTATTTTTATAGAAATTTTGATGTTGTTCACTTATTTTTTAAGAGACAGATTGATTTGAATTAATTTTTCAGGGAGGAACAATATAAACTGAAGAGCCAAAAAAACTGGCATGGACGTGCGTATGCAAATAACAGAGGTATGCAACCAATCAGGGTAACGCGATGCGGTAGGCAGCTAGATCAGTTACTGCTGCAACAATGACAGGTTATCAAGATTTAAGTGAGTTTGAACGTGGTGTTATAGTCGGCGCACGAAATATGGGACATAGCATCTCCGAGGTAGCGATAACATTTAGATGTTCGCGTACGACCATTTCACGAGTGTACCGTGAATATCGGGAATCTGGTAAAACATCACATTTTTGACATCGCTGCGGCCGGAACAATATCGTGAAAGAACGGGACAAACGACGACTGACGAGAATCATTAAACGTGACAGGCGTGCAACCTTTCCTCAATGCGCAGATTGGATTTGTGGACTGCCCTGCAGGATTCATGGTGTGAATTGCCTCCTGCATATCTTCAGACATTAGTCGAGTCCATGCCACGTCGTCTTGCGCCATTTCTGCGTGCTCGGGGGCCCTACACGATATTAGGCTGGTGTACCAGTTTTTTTGGCTCTTCAGTGTACGATGGAGGCACAGCACTAATATATATTAGAATTTTTTTTCAGTATTATACAGAGATACATTGAGTTATTTTGTTAGAACTTTTAATGTTTCATGGTGGATTAAGAATCATGTAGATGATGAGGTTGGTACAGCAAAAAGTAGACGTAAGCTGATAAATTATAACGATTGAGTTAATTGAAATAATAATTTACACTTTATACGAAGTATTGTAATTGGACAAGGTTTAATTTGATTTAAAATAGGGGACTCAGTAATTTTGGAATTTTGGACTAGGAGTATATTTTATCCATAATTTATTTATAGTCTTCGCATCAGTTTGTATTTGAGTGAGTTACACGTGTCTGAAGAGTTATTAGACTACTTTCCGAAGGAAATAAAGGCTTATGAGATCACTTCCCTGTCTGTGTGTGCATGTGTGTATATTATTATGTGTGTATATGTGTATGTGTGTATGTGTTGTGTGTCTGTTCTTGTGTGTCCCACTTTTCGAATTAGTAATAGGTTAACAGCATGTCACTAAACTCGATGCATATATACAATTGAGTAAGGACGCGTGACTTTTATAGTTTTCGACCACGCCGAGAGCTTACATTAAAAATGGTGCCATTTTAATATTTAGGGTTATAAGTAATATCTAGGAAACCATTCAACCTATTAAAACAATATTTTGTATGCTAGCAGACCATCGTGTAAGCATAACATTTTGAGACAGAAATGGTTGTTAGTACACTATTTTGGAAGATAGCACGAAATGAAAAAAATATTCATTTTACATGATATCTCGAAAACTATCAAAGAAATTCTCACCCAATTTGGCTGGTATTAATAATATGACAGGCCAGATAAACGTAAATAATTTAACTTAATAAGGCAATTTTTTTCAAAATGGCTGCTATTCAATTATNATATGACAGGCCAGATAAACGTAAATAATTTAACTTAATAAGGCAATTTTTTTCAAAATGGCTGCTATTCAATTATTTTAGGTTTATTTGGTATATCTACCGTACAATTTAACCAATTTCGACAAAATTTTGAAGGCTCAAAGTATATATTACTAGCATTATGTATGCCTAAACACAACAATTTTTGTCAGCCATTTTGTAAGAGAGCACCACATGAGAAAATGAAAAAATTTATTTCGTATCTCGGTAAACAATAAACCAATTACTACCAAATATGGCAAACAAGAAGTACTGAGGTAAATATTGTTTAATGATACGTTTGGTTATGTCAGACACTTATTTTCAGAATGGCGACTATATGCGCATTTTATCTTATAATGTTTTATCGTCGAAACCATTTAATACACAGCAACTTAACTATGTATACTGGCAGTAGATATAACAACTATAAAATATATTTTTGCGGAAACTGTTTCGCCTACCATTTTGTAGTATAGTGCCACATGCATAAATAACTTTTTATGTCGTAGCTCGGGAAACAATTGACCGAGATCTACCAAACATGTCAAATTAATAGCACTGGGGTAGATGATGCAAAATTGAATGTTTAAGTATTTCAGACACTTATTTTTCAAACTGGTGGTTATATAGTCGTTTTAGCTAAGTAACCATGTAATCAAAACTACTTTGACTTTGTATGCTTGCAATATATATTAAAACTATCAAATTCAACTAAACAAAGCATTTTGTCCGCCATTTTGTAAAATATGCCACATAAATAAAGTTTTTGTGTTATATCTCGAGAAACAATTGACAGATTCGTACTAAACTTGGCAAATATTTTGGACTGCAACATGTGGTGCAAGCTGTTATATTTTAAATATGGTAGCACTTATTTTCAAAATGGTTGCTATACAAATATTTGTGCTCAATTTGTTTATCAAACGAAACCATTTGCATCATTACTTTGTATGCCAGCAGTATCCACTAAATCCACAAATTTGTCTATCCAGAGCTTCATTTCTCTGCCATTTTGTAAGTAAGCCCTACAATAAACTTTAAATTTTTGTCATATATTGGGGAATAATTAACCCATTCTTACCAAATTTGGCAAATAAGCTAGACTGTGGTAGGCCATATAACTATATGTATATCTTAAGTGTGACAGACTATTAATTCCAGAAAATCAATTATAATTAAACTTTGGCTTAGTGTGCTATATATACGAAACTATGTGTTTTATTTTATGTTAAATTTGTAAACTAGTAGTATACAATCGTCGTATTTGGTATAACATATATTTGTTGTCCTCTATTTATGAAGATTGTCACATGAATTTATGGAGGTTTTGTGCCATATCTCAGGGACCAATCAACCGATTTTCACCATATTGTTCACACAATTTAAGTTGTTCAGTGGCTTATTTTCCAATGTTGGCCATGTAAATATTTTAGGTTGGTAAACCCTATAATCCGAAAAATTAAACTGATTAAATTCGATGTTAATACTTGATTCCGACCTCCGTATTGCAGTTTATTGCAGACTAGCTTATTGTATGAGGTTTTCAGGGTTCGAGTCCCGAAGAAGGCACGTGTTTATTAGTAATTTTCTCACTACTGTTGCATATGTTTCTGGTTTCATCTCTAAGGATATTGCTTTCAATGAGACAGGTCCTACCTAAACAACTCGGTGTTTTAGAACTTATTTAAAAATTAATTGCACCCATGTTGAGGAAAGTATGCTCATTAGTAATTTAATGATTTTCAATTTAATTTTCTTTTGGCTATTTAGTACTTTCAGTTAGTTTTTAGCAAGGTAAATTGTCAAGAGGTTGATTTGCGTTGTGGGTTAGTGTAATGTATTGCCTAAGAATTTCATTAATTTGTGTAAAATTTGGAAATAACATTAATTAAATTTGTATTGAGTATGTAATGCCCTCTCCAGTCGCTAAGTGCATCATGTGTGGAGCTACCTTCAGCCCTACCATGATGATGAAGCAGAAGGCTGTAATGTGACAATGTATCTGCGGCAAGAGAAAAGCATGTGACAGGTCGTCTTAGNCATGATGATGAAGCAGAAGGCTGTAATGTGACAATGTATCTGCGGCAAGAGAAAAGCATGTGACAGGTCGTCTTAGTGTTTTGTGCTGCATGTAATATGAATTTTTAATGGTAGAAATCCCAGTGGAGTTCCAGTCGGAGTGGAGAAATATCCCTAAGAAGAGTTTGTTTTCCCTTTTGTTCCCTTCCCATTTTGGTGATGATAGAATAAAAGAGAATAATAAAAGATTGGTATGCGAGTATTGCACATTTGTAGAAATGGTTCCTCGTCTTAATGAAGTCCAACTTGTGAGGTGTCCATATTGTGGCTTATTTTTTATTCCCATATCGTAGGGAATTAGGGACCACGAAGCCACTTTTAGATGGTACAAGTGTTATTCTTGTGTATGCAGTATGTTTCATGGATTCACAGCCTCCCAAGGTTATACTTTTGTGTCCTACGATTTCTGTAATTAATCGTTATTTGCGTATCTGTGTGAAAGAGTGGGAGCCAGAATACTCTCCACTCCATGGTTATATATTTTATTATACTGTATTCGTACATTTCACTAAAATATGTATTGCAAGGCTATCTAACAGGCAACATGAGTTTCTGGTGTACTATGAATATATGAGACAGCAGGTAGGTTAAGAGGCTATGTTATTCAATGGCTGATTCAAGTGATATGTATGCAAAATTGGTTGGTCTGTAATGGCTCTAGAGTCGTAATCCGTTGGATTAGATTTTAGTTACCGAGAAGTATCTGGTCTAGGAAACTCATATGTACTTATTGTGGAATCATCCATACTAGGGTACGGTGGTTGCTGTAATTAGCATGTTGGGAGTTAAGTACTCGGTAAATGAAATTTCAGTCGGACTTTTAGTCATAGGTGCCCAGGTATATTGGAAAGAACATTTGTTTTGGTATTTGTTAGTTATAACATCATCATTCCACCAGTAGGTGATTTAATCAGATGCCTTTACTGTAGTCTAGTCACTCGTGGCTGACCCGTCCAAGGCTGTGTAAACTCGCGAACCACCCCCCC
>NQII01000397.1:13360-38329 GCA_002778355.1 Clitarchus hookeri | reverse complement strand
ACACACACAGTGGAATGTAAACATTGCATGTAAACATTGCCATGTGACTGCCACATGGTAATGTTTGTTTACCCTGTGGCAGAAGGATACGAAATGGGCTTGAAAGTAGATCTTTAGCAGGGCTTCAAGAAAGTCTCTTCCAGTCATGAACNTACGAAATGGGCTTGAAAGTAGATCTTTAGCAGGGCTTCAAGAAAGTCTCTTCCAGTCATGAACCGACTATAATTTCGGTAACATCTTTTTTCCAAAATTACTGTGGTGTCACCTACACTCTTCCTTTTAACATCTTTACTTGATATTATTTCTCAGATATATCCACCTGTTTAACGTTTTCATACTGTAACCTGTTGAGAGTTACGGCATCATGACACACCGTAATATGTTTCAAACATTGATCTTCACATCAAAGATTCATACTGACATGTGTAGAATTGTTGACAGCTAACTAGCGATGAGTAACTGCACTTGTATGGATTCTCAACAATCCTTTGGTTACATACTTTTAAATGTCAGTACAGAGGGCGCTACTGCGTCTAGACATGCACAATCATTCGGAAATTTTGTTAATTTGCATATCATGCCTTCATTCCATTTCATGTGAGTTTCGTTTCATTTGCATTTTCCTTCATTATGTTGCATTTTTCACAACATAAGTGGTACTTACTACAGTTCCAGAAAAATTTTAATTGTAAATATAAAATACTTACTGCTGGAGATACGCCCAAAACCTGTGGCAATGACTTGACCTGCACATTTATATCTTCTGTGAAGGCATGCTGGGCGAACATGACTACTAAAAGTGGCTGGCATGTGTAGCTTTATCAAACCAATATCGTTGTATTTTGATGGCGGATGATAATATGGATTGACTATTAACCGTGATATTTGATATTCTTGCCGATCATTCTCATCTTCATCGTTTTGCAAGTCCACCTCTCCTAATCTTACTATCTTCGGCGACCACCTGAAAAAAAATATATAAACCCATAATTTAGCTATCAGAATTAATTAAAATTCCACAAATTACACATAATTATGCATTTTCGACAAGCAATAAATCATATTCAAAACTGAATGTGGTTCTTGAATAACTAATAAATACTGATTATTAATACTCTATTTAATTCACTATCATGGTTGTCATATGTGCTTCAGCTGTTTCAAATAATCGATGTTTCGATGGGCATTGTTGACACCATCTTCAATACAGCACTTCTCATCTACCCAACTGTCACTACAAGGTTAGTAACAGAAATGTATAGAGTTTATACTGTCGAATGTTGATTGTTTCATCTGTAGTCAGCACTTCACTATTCCAGGATGAATTTATGGTTGATATATCGCTAGCATCAAATACTTTTACACATTTCTGAAACAAAAATGTTTCTGTGATGTGTGGAAAAAAAAGGGGATCACTAATTTTTTATGTCACGAACTTATAAGGACATTTATTTCGAGATACTGTTAAACGTTTTTCACAAGCTTTTAAATGTCCTCATTTATGACTTCGTGCATATAAACATAAAGAAAGAGAAGGCATTGTCTTTTATAGACCATTCACAGTTACTTAACACTTTTTGAACAAACATTCGAAAAATCACTGAAGGTTTAAAATAACTGTCTGTAATTTCTTAAAACATATCGTATAAAACCAACATTTATTACTATTATTAAAAACTAATTTTCTAATTTTATTTATGCAAAACTTTTAGTTTTATATTGTACATAAATTAAGTATGCCATGTAATCAATTTGAAATAAAAACTTTGAGAACAGTGCTGCGTTGGCAAAGACATCTAAGAAATAATTTACACATATAGTGTTATTAAACCGAGTTCTGATATGATGTTTGAAAAGCAAACATCTCTTATAGAAATATGTCCATTTTCACGTAGCACTGGCAGAATAATATTTCGTTGATATGTATTAAAAATATGTATCCTTCTCTTGTATGATCAGTGAAAAATATGGCGATTAGGCCCTGTTCTCTTCGTGTGCATTTTTCAATGAAAGAAAATCTTAAGACACAGCATGTCGCCTCACTGAAAAAAAGTATTAAAAATTCCCTTACATGTGTGGTAAAATTACTTCTTAAATGAAGAGTAGATTTACAAACGAGTACTATTTCCTAATCGTACTTAAAAGTACCTGACAAAAGAGTGGAAAATTCCAATACAAATAAGGGAATATTAACTGTAGCGTAAAATAAATTTTATNACACAGCATGTCGCCTCACTGAAAAAAAGTATTAAAAATTCCCTTACATGTGTGGTAAAATTACTTCTTAAATGAAGAGTAGATTTACAAACGAGTACTATTTCCTAATCGTACGGAAAAGTACCTGACAAAAGAGTGGAAAATTCCAATACAAATAAGGGAATATTAACTGTAGCGTAAAATAAATTTTATTTTAATAATTACGGAATTATTGGTACTGCTTATTTCATTATTAGATCTACACATACCCTCAGATGACTAGAAACCGAAACAATAAATCTAAAATCCTCAATACTTGCCAGTGGGTGGCCGCGAATCACGATTTAAGTTTATGTAGAATTTCCTTAATGGCTTTATTAGTGCTTTGAAGTCAATACCTTTCCAATTCTTTTAATAATTCCCTTGACATAAAAATTACGCGGGGAAAGGTAAAGGTGTAAATTGAGATTTGAACACTGGAACCGAGAGCTATCCGATTTCTAGTGTCTTTTACGAATTTTCATATTTTCTATTTTTTTCACAATCTTTTCATTTTTATCTAATTGATTATAGTATTTTACAGATTTTATAACTTAAACTTAATTGTTATTGCGTATTGTTATCTCTGTCCTAACGAATATATTACTTACAGGCTGTCCAACCTGGCGCCTCATTTTGTATATTACTCCTGTCCTCCGATTGAGGTGTTAAGACAATGCTGAGGAGATGCAAACGTCGTAAGGTAGTTAGTTTTCCCATCCATGTATGGGATTTTCCACTGCTATGTAAGTGAATTTTTCTCCAGAGTGCGGTCNATCTCTGTCCTAACGAATATATTACTTACAGGCTGTCCAACCTGGCGCCTCATTTTGTATATTACTCCTGTCCTCCGATTGAGGTGTTAAGACAATGCTGAGGAGATGCAAACGTCTAAGGTAGTTAGTTTTCCCATCCATGTATGGGATTTTCCACTGCTATGTAAGTGAATTTTTCTCCAGAGTGCGGTCATTCTATCTTACATGTAAAGAAAAATATGATTCCCAAACAAGTTTGTGAATATTACCTTACAATTATGGTCTGGTGATTTCCCAATATTTTTTACAGTGTTATTTTTTGTTCTGAACTTGCATTGCTCTTTACATTTAAATAGGTTCTCAGTGCTTGCAGTAGTAGAATGATAATTTAGTTTTCGGTGTTATCAGATTTTCTTTTTTTAATGAATAATAATGTCTGAATTCGTGATCCACAACTAAAACATAATTTTAATTTCAGAAGACTTCATAAATTTGTATTCAGATGTGGTGGTGGGATGGTTACGACTTTGAAGATCACAAAATTGGCTATATGATTAATTTATATAAGCAGGGTTTATTTTATTCTTCCGCAGAAAAAAAAACTTACAGTTACAAAATACATTTTGTTCGCCTACTTTTAACCTACAGATACTCACTATAATATTCAGTCGGATATGTGTATCTAAGTTGTAATCGAATATTGTCATTGCATAAGAGCCGGAGGAATATTACGTGGCACAGCTATATAAAGGAATGCCTGATGTGCAATAATGCATAAGCTGCATATAATATAAACGAAAAACGATGGGCCATTAAATGCTTTAAAGTCTTGCCATATCATGTCACTTTAGTATTAGCTCAAACTCGCCAGCAGTAGGTACTAAAATGTGGCCGCACATTCTACCACAGCCAAGCTCAAAGGAAGGTGCGAGTACACCTCATGTATCATTCTGCATTGCTAGTTACTACTGACTTCAGATGGGGCGTAAGATGTGCAATACAACATTGTAACAACGACAACTCGTCATCTTCAATAGTGATAAAGGGTTATCTCGGAGGAATATTTCATCAGTGGTAAATATTTCTCAAAGTACACTTTTTGACATTATAAAACGATATGTCAAGGAAGATAAAATCTGCCGCAGAAATGGTGACCAAGAAAGCTATAATACATTTTTAAAAATGTAATCCAAGATTGAGAGCACCGAAAATTATTGCAGAGTTACTTAAGGATATGGAACACATGTGCATTCGGAAACCGTTCGAATGGTAATCAGAGAGAATGGATATAATAGCAGAGTTTCCAGAAAGAAACCATAAAAAAGCAATGTTAACATGAATAGTGTATACATGGGGCTATGTGAACAATCTATTGTTACGTGTCGCTGGTCTGCGCCACTGACCTTGGCCCGTCCCGCGCGAGCAGGTGGAAGAGAACGACATAGTAGTGTTGATAACAGGGCAGCAAGTCAATGGGAGGTTTAATGACAGTCGAGCGATATGAGCACCAGCATTTTGAGTTAGGGAGGCATTCTGCTGCAATAACTCTTTGTCAGCTCGCCGATCCTGACCTTCGGCGGATAGGATTCCTGCGTTTATCTGAAGAATGCTCTGGATTACTGACCTCGTTCTCTCAATGTGATTCGGGGTGCGTTGAACCTTCCAGATGGTAACGGCGACTGATATAAAAGTGTGACAAAATGAGAAGCGCGCGGCGAGAGAAGTGACCAACAGGAGGAAAATCTGCGACTGCTAACATCAGAGCAGTGAAGAGTACGATTACAGACTGGACAATTTGACAGGATGCGTGAGTGAAATACATTACAAGATGGCAATAGATAGACTGAACGGGTGTTATGATAAGTATGTGTTAATATACAATAATCAAACAGTGACATGTAAACGATCTTAATTAGAGTTGAAATAGACATTACATATTGCGCTCACCATGAAATAAAAAGAGTACTAGTGGAGACAGATAATTGAATGCTGTAAATAATAGCTGTGAGATTAAATAAAATATAAAATGTTATTAATTTTTTTTATTTAGACCTCTATCCCTTACGAATACAGATACGCCCGTAAGGCGCCCATGTAACACTTGTCTTAGAAGTTGGATGGAGGCAATTTTTAAATAATCTATTGTAGATAAAAAGTTGGTTATAGGCAAGTAGTTAGTGTTTTTCAAACAAATATACATATTGGAATAACTATTTCTGAAAATAATTAAGACTCTAATGTACAATCATCACTATGAATGTTAACATGAAAAATGTCTGAACGAGTAGAAGCACTACGAGCATTAATTAAGGGATCAAGTAGCCAAGTGAACACAAGTGCAAATAGCTGGAGGGAAGATGTAATTAGTTAAATAAATAATGTATACAGCCAGATAACTAATTTAAGGGATTTAGAAGAAAAGAAAATAGACAATGTAAAGGAAAATGTAGACAGGAAAATATTCTCTGTTAATGAAAATGTAGACATGTTAGATAGAAAAATAGACACGGTAAATGAAAATGTTGACAGGAAAATAGAAGGCATTTGAGAGTTAGTGAGTGACAGTCTTAACTATGTCGACAAGAAGATTGATAGTTCAAACGAAAGGATGTACAGTGTCTAGAACAAAATGAAACAGGAAATGCGTGTACTGAAGCATAAGTGGCAGGAATTTCTGTAGTAACACTGTTCCACGCCCATCACACCTGCAGCCGAGAAAAGTGAAGAAGCAGTGAAAGACGAAACCAATACAGAAACCTCTGAGGATAGCAAGAGTATTTGCGGCATTAGGGTCGTGAAGCCAGGAGTGGGAAAGGGGATTTCTATTAGCCCCTTCCCCCTGCCATTAAGATGGCAAGAATTCTTGGCGGGAGTACCAACACCAGTTTGAAATAGTTGCCACCCTAAATGGCTGAACAACCGAACCGCGGGTTTACCACCTCACGGCTCTACTGAGAGGCCCTATACTGAGTATAATACAATCTCCGCCAGAAAGACATCGACCGGAGTACACCACACTGGTGTCGGCCTTGGAGCTACCTTTTGGCGACCGGTACCTGCGATTTCCCCACCATGCAAAGCTGCGAAGCCGCACCCAGCGACCAGGGGAGCCACTGCAGGAGCTATGGCAAGACATTGTGCTGCTCTACCACATATCTCTGGTAGGGTGTCCAGAGGAGGCGTGTGATATTATCGCAGTGGGCTTTTCCATGAATGCCATAGCCGACACAGTGGTACGGCAAGCAGTATGTCTGGCTGAACCCCACAACATGCAGGAAGCCCTGGCCCGAGCACTGGAGGTGGAATCAGCAAGATAGTTGGCCACAATCCGACGTCAGATAGGGCAGTAACACTGAATGAAGACGACGAAGACAGCATGAAGGGGACACTAAAAAAGTTGCAGATAGCTGTGAAGGACATCGATTCCAGGGTCGGCACCACAGAGCTTCGCCACCTCCCCCACCCTTAAACCATTAGAGTGAGTGTTGATCACGTTGACAACCAGGGAACCTGAGAGACTACTGTCCACAACAGCATCAGCATCAGTAGCAGCGAGAGGCAGATTAGAACCACGTTCGGAGAAATTGTAAAATACGATATTGAGGNTGAAGACGACGAAGACAGCATGAAGGGGACACTAAAAAAGTTGCAGATAGCTGTGAAGGACATCGATTCCAGGGTCGGCACCACAGAGCTTCGCCACCTCCCCCACCCTTAACCCATTAGAGTGAGTGTTGATCACATTGACAACCAGGGAACCTGAGAGACTACTGTCCAAAACAGCATCAGCATCAGTAGCAGCGAGAGGCAGATTAGAACCACGTTCGGAGAAATTGTAAAATACGATATTGAGGGGCGAATGTCGAAGACTCCTCGAGGGAAGGCCCAATGTTCTTACATGCACATATGCTCGGTGAAATCGGATTGGGATGCACTACGGGTGGAGGGGAGCTTGAATGATGTTCCTTGCCAGATGGTCATCGATTCTGGTGCGACCATTACAGTAGTAGGACCAGACATCCTCAGGCATTCCCACCCCAGTGATCGCCCGACGACAAAATAGAATTATGCTATTTGAATACAGTAACAGGTCAGACCACACCAGTTATCGGTAAAATAAATGTGATCTTGAAGCTTGGTGATATTAGCATAGAACATGATGTTTACATAGCAAAAATAGAGGATGAAAATATTTTGGATCTTCTTGTACTATGTAGGCTGGGGTGCTGTATCGATACTCGACTTGGTGTGCCGAGGGTAGGGCATCAGAGTTGGTAGTGTTAACATGGCATGATTTTATATCCCAATTAGCTGCCCAGTCGTATGTGGTCAACCCACTGTGGTGCCCACTTCTAGTAAAACTGTCATTCCAGGCAGAAGTCAAGGAAAGTTTGTCAGACAATTGGGTCTAATTGAGCCAGCAGAGAGAATTGGCATCCAGCCAGGTAAAGTCGTTGTAGCAAGGACTTTTAATTCTTATAATTCTGACGGTTTTCCAGTTAGAATGATAAAATTGTCCGTTAGTGCCATTCGTATTGAGGAGGGGCCATCATAGGTGTTTACAAGCAGGTCACACAGGTATCATAAGAATGAATAATGAGAATGTATATCAAAACAAATATAATTTCATTTACCAGAAGTATTGGAGGAACTGTTAGTAAGAACTAAGGAAAATCTGAACAGGCGACCGGAGAAAGCTGTCTCTTAATTACTGCAGGGAAATAGGGATTCATTCTCGTGTGGACCAAATGACCTTCAAAGGACTCATGACCTCCCATCACATTGATACAGGAGATGCCACACCCATAAATCAACCACCAAGGTGACTACCACTAGCTTCGCACGAGGTAGTTGAGGGAATTCTGAAGGAAATTAAGAAGTTAGATGTAATATAACCATAAGTTCGGTCAATGGTCGTCACCCATTGTAATTGTTAAGAAGAGAGATGGCTCGCTGAGGTTTCGTGTAGATTTTATCAGCTTACTAATGTCACAAAGAAAGACTGTTATCAACTTCCAATGATAGATGACACATTAAACTGCCTAGCAGGTTCACAATGGATTTCTAATTTGTATATGAAGAGTGAGTACTGGCAGTGCGAGTTGGCTCCAGAGGACCAAGAAAATACTGCATTTTGTGTCCAAGGGAAAGGAACCTGGCAGTTCAAAGATATGCCTTTTAGGACTGTGTTATGTCATTGCCACCTTCGAACAGCTAATGGAAAAAGTTTTGCCTTCAGATATATGTGAGGTTTACCTAGATTACATTGTTGTGACAGGAAGGACATTTGAAGAGCACCTATCATGCTTTGACTCTGTATTCCAGAAATTTGACAAAACCATCTTGAAACAAGTTCCTTAGAAGTGCCACCTGTTCCAAAATAAAATTAATTTCTTGGGACGTTTTGTGTCTGACTATGTCATCGCAACAGACCCTGAGAAGACCAAAGCAATAAGAAATAAGCCCACACCAAAAGACAAAACTAAAGTGCGAAGTTTTCTGGGATTATGTGCCTATTACCATCGATTTGTACCTGGGTTAGCCATGATCGCAAAGCCACTACATGAACTGACTAAGGCAAAAAGGAGATTTAATTCTACAAATGAGTGTGAAAATGCTTTTTTGTAAGCTAAAGGAAATTCTGATATCACCACCAGTCCTGGGTTTCCTGAAAAGTGAGGGTTTATTCATGTTGGACACTGATGCTTATAATGTAGCCATTGGAGCTGTGTTACCTCAGGTTCAAGAAAGAAAGGAAAGTCCACTAGAATGCTTCAGTAAAGTATTGCACATGCCCAGAGAGAAAATACCGTGTTACATGCAAGGTGCTTCTGGCAATGGTGAAGGCAATTTCGCAATTGCACACTTACATTTATGGCAGACATATTATTCTAAGAACCCACCGTGCTTCGTTATGCTGGCTACTTAATTTCGAGAACCCCAAAATTCAAATAGCCCAGTGGATACAGTATCTTTAAGAATATGACTTTTAATACAGCACAGAGCTGGATGCCTTTACAGAAATGCTTATGCACTGTCTAGGAGGACATGTGAGCCATTTTGTAGTAATTGCGAATGATATAAAGAAAAGAGCAGTGAATCGCTGAAGGTACGGAGGATAAGAATTGAAGGTTGTATATTTTGTGATGGGTCACTTACCTGGAGTGATGAGGTTAAAAGGTAAGATCAGCTGAATTATCCCACTTTGTAGCTATTAATAAAATGGAAAGAAGCTGGCTGTCAGCCAAAATGGGAAGATATATCTAGCCTGAGCGCAGTAGTCAAAGCATACTGGATTCAATGGAATTCCTTCGTACTAAATAATTGTGTACTTTACAGAAACTGGGAAAGCAACGATGGGAAACTCACATATTTACAGTTGGTCTTTCCAGAATGCAGGGTTCCAGAAGTCTTACTGTAACTGTACAATCTGGTACCCAGTGGGTACTTTGGTGTTAATAAGACCCTTGACAGAGTAAGAATAAGATTCTACTTGCTTCTTTGTCGGGGGGACATTGAGAAGTGATGCAGAATGTGTGACACCTGCATTGCGAGAAAGGGATACCAAGGATCAAGGGACAAAGTCACTTCCAGGAATGCAATGTTGGAGCCCTATTCAATAGGACTGCAGTGGATATTATGGGACAATTGCCTGTCACAGAGAGAAGTAATCGATATATCTTGGTTACCCAAGAATAATCCAACTAAGTTGCCTGAAATAATTCCCCTCCCAATCCAAGAAGCACATACTGTGGCTGAGGCACTCATACAGCATATCTTCTCGAGGTTTAGCGTGCCACTAGAACTCCATTCTGATCAGGGAAGAAACATTGACGCTGCAGTGTTCCAGGAGGTAATAAAGATTTTGGGGATCAAAATAACTGGGACTACAGCCTTACACCCTCAGTCAGATGATATGGTCGAGAGGCTTAACTGCACACTTGAGAAGTACCTGTCGATCTTTGTGGCAGACAATCAAAAGTACTGGGATTCAACTGTATCATTGTTTGTTCTTGCTTACTGCTCATCAGTTCACAATTCCACAAGGGTAAAACCGTCAAGGATGCTGTTTGGAAGAGAGTGACCTGCTGTTTGGCCGACCAACAGAAGTGTAAGCTGCAGCCCCTGATTATGCCAGCGAATTACAAAACAGGATAGTTAGCATTCATGATTTTGCTCGACAGCACCTCAGAATAAATAGTGACTGGATGAAGTTGCGGTATGATAGGAGATTGTCGGGTGAGGTATTTCAAGAAGGGCAACTGGTGTGGCTGTAGAAACCACAGAGGAGAAAAAGTTACTGCTCGAAGCTACAGAAATATTGGGAAGGTCTCCACAGGATTCTAAAGAAGATCTATGACGTGGTCTTTCGGATTTGTCGTCAAGGCTCTCGGGCGAAGCCTAAGGTTGTCCACATTGACTAACTTGAACTCTACAAATGTCCGGATGTTGCAGAGTCTGTTCGGGACGAACAGATTTGAGAAAGGGACAGTTTTACATGTCGCTGGTTTGCGACCTTGGCCTGTCCTGCGCGAAAGGGCGGGTAAGAAGGACAGAGTAGTAATGATAACTCGGTGGCAAGTCAATGTGGCGTTTGAATGATTGTCGAGCAATAGTAGTACTAGCATTTGAGTTATAGAGGCTTTCTGCAACGATTACCCTTTGTTGACTCGCTGCTTCTTACCTGTGGTGGATAGGATTTTTGCATTAATTTGAAGAATGCTCTGTATCACTGACTTCATTCTCTCAGCATGTCTCGGGGTGAATTGAACCTTTGAGATGGCCAGAGTGACCGACATAAAGGTGTGACAGGCCTCCGAGTTGAGTAGTAGTTGCTGAATTGATGAGTTTTAGCGATAGACGACTACTGAGAAGAGAAATTCGCCGCCAGAGATGTTACCAGGGGGAAGAAAATCTGTGAATACGAACATCAGAGCAGTAAAGAGTAAAACTGCGGGCTGAATTATTGGACTGGATGCATGAGATAAATGCATTACAAAAAATGGCAACAGATTGACTGAATGTGTGTTAATGTTGAGTATGAGTTAATTGCCAATAACCAAACAGAGACATAAAGAAGGGCATTACTTAGAGTTGAAATATTCATTAAATATTGTGCTCAATGTGAAATAAAAAGAGTAATAGTGGAGACAGATAATTTTATGCTGTTAATAATAGCAATGCAAATAATTCGAAAAAAAATTATTTTTTTTCTATTAAGACATCCATTCCTCACGAATTCAGATACTTCCCTAACGTGCCCATGTAACAGTATTTTTAATGGGAGTGTGTGGCTGTGGCTGTGTCTGGGATTCATCGCCTCGATTCGGAAAGCTAAGCAGGCCTCGGAAGTTCTGGGGACCCCTACTTCGGCTCGATTCATAATTTCTGGCTTCCCCGAAGGAACGCAGTGGTTACACCCACTAACCCTTCAAGTATATAATATGTATGTTTATGGGTTAATATATTACTTTTATAATCACAGGATATGCCAAATCGAATATCTGTATTTACTATCTGCTTTAAGAAAAAAAATTATCCGACAGACCACCTACAAATAAAATGAATGGGAAAGAGAGCGACATGTTTGGTTTCGCAAAGGTTTATGCACATACAAAATATTAAAAACGCTTAATTTTTAATTCTTTATTTGTTAAAAAAATTTCCTGCCAGGAACATTACATTTTTTTTAAATATTGATTCAATAAATCCGACAATTACCATTAGTAA
The DNA here is from genome assembly GCA_002778355.1 of Clitarchus hookeri. NCBI lineage: Eukaryota > Metazoa > Arthropoda > Insecta > Phasmatodea > Phasmatidae > Clitarchus > Clitarchus hookeri. The sequence goes on along the minus strand of NQII01000397.1, from coordinate 26,609 downwards.
AAATCTGTACCGTACACATAAAGTGTATCCGGATATATTAAATCAATATTTTAAAAAAAACTTAATGTAACTGGCAGGAAATTTTTTAACAAATAAAAAATTAAAAACTAGGTTTTTTTCTAAATTTTGTATATACATAGAATTTTGCAAAACCATGCAGAACTACTTCTCCCTCTCTCTCTCTCTTTCGCTCTCTCTTTGCCATACCCTCGTTCTCTTTCGCTATCTCTCTTTCCCACTCTCTCTTTTTCCCTGTGTGTCCCTCTTTCCCTCTCTCTCTCTAGTTCTCTATTTTCCTCCTCTGTGTTTTCCCCTCTCTCTCTCATTCTTTCAGCTTCTCCATTTACACCAGTTTACCATAAAATCTGTATATTTTACTTTAAGAATTTTCATTCAACGAGTTGGATTTTTAAATACATGATGATAACTCGTGTGGTTTTTTTTTATTAGTAATGATGGTCTGAATGACACAAAACTGAGTGAATACACCCCTTCATGCCACGAGTCATGCAGCAAGCATAGTATGGTTCCCGATGTTCCACCTGTGAAGATCTAGATTCTCAACTTTAAAAAAAACCTGAAAGGACAGCACAAGCAAAATAAAAAAAACATTATAGTCTCAATAAAAAACTTTTTTTTTTATTTCAGTTTCAAATTTGCTCTTACTAACATCAGAAAAAATTATTTACATGCCTTTTCACCATAGGCAGCTAAATGCCTCTAGCAACTATTGCTCATAAAAATAATGCCATCGATTATATTTTTAATCCAGAGATATAATATGAAAATGCTTATGATTGGCACTTTACGGTATATGCACACTGAGGAAGTGCACGAATGCNACGGTATATGCACACTGAGGAAGTGCACGAATGCTAAAGTTTATTTCTCCTGACTATACTTCCATGCTAGCTGTCACAAAGTTTGTTTAGGAACAAGCAAAGAGCTTGGTAAAAACATTTTCTCTTTTAAAGTTGTCTATTTTAGAGTTTTTTGTGTTTCATAAAGGGAAAAATATATAATTTATTTTGAGGAGACTATAGCATAACCAAGCATAAAGAAATTATAACAACTAATGACTTTATCAAAGATCATTATTTCAACTGCAAGATTTTATATATATATATATATATACACACACACACCTATGTATCTGGGCACCAGCAGTAGTAGTGAGCTGGTATCCAGAGCATCAAGGACAAGATCCTTGGCTATGTGATGTCTGTGCAGCATAAAACAACTATGCAAACATGAGGAAACATTTCGTTTATAATATTTTCCCGACTGCTACAGTTTCCTTCATTTCTAGCTTGAGTGTGCCGATGGATGAACACATTTACTGATAGTAGGGTTATATAATCGTTCGGGGACAAGGGCTGAGGCGCCAATACGCCGTACCTTTGTTGGCCACCTTGGTAGCCTATTTCACCATATTGGATTCTGCCATTTTGTTTTTGCACTTTACGCTCTATCATATATTCATTTATTTAGATGCATTATCATTCCGTCCAACATTCCATCATGTCTCTCTCACATTCCATATTTTTTCTCTCTCTTTCCTCCTTCGCCCGCTCTCTATGTATGTACATTGCTGCCTGCTAGGGGCTCTGTTGTGTGCTACCGTATTACTCATCTTCGTTTGACCCCACCATCTTGATTCCACTCGTCCTTCATCCCTTATAGGGGTGCTGGTGTCGCTCTCGCTTTGCTGCCATATTGGTTCTAGAGTTGGCCACTAGGATTGCAGCTTTTTTTATTTCCCGAGTTCCAAACATCGTTTGGAGGAGGGTGGGATCGAACTGCCGAACCTTAGGTCGGTAGGCAGACACCTTAGACCACTTGGCTATCGGGATATATGTTGGAACAAGCGTTTAAATGAAGTTATAGCATGTGTATGGGACGAATAAATAATTTGTCATAATTATTCAAATGCATAATAATAATTTTTGTGAGTTTTTTTACTAACCCACAGCTATATAGACCAAAATAAGCATTTTTTTTTCATATAGTCATAGACATGCAATAAGAATTTTTTTATATAGTCATAATTTTTTTTAAATATATTTTTGTTTTTAAGTATTCATTTTTAAGTACATATTTTTCTTTTTAAAAATATTATGTAAATGTGTTCATTAGAAATAAAACACCTTTTTTTATTACATTATTTATTCATTTAGGTTACTGGAGTTGAGTTTGCTAGCATGCATAGACAGGAAGGGCAGCCGACCTTGGCAAAACAATTATAAAAAGATAAGACATCCAGGTATCGATGCATTTGTAAGTAATTAAAATAATTTTTATAAAATTTAATTTATTTATAATTTGAGGCATGCTCAAATCGAAAAAAANCATTTGTAAGTAATTAAAATAATTTTTATAAAATTTAATTTATTTATAATTTGAGGCATGCTCAAATCGAAAAAAAATACTGTAAAATGTATCTAAAATATATTTTTAATGCAAAATCATATTTTAAGAGTTAAATTATGTTAATTTTAGACTTTCCCATGATACTTGGCACCATGTAAAAAAAAGAAAGAATATGGAGGAATGGAAATTTGAAACCACAACTTCTCAAAGAGGAGTCAGATACTCTAATTACTAATCTACCTAAGCTACAATAGGAAGCCTTTCTTAAATTCTGCTGAATAGCTACCAAACGAAGAGGCTGCCTTTCCCTAGTACAATTACAGATATTTTTAATTTCTAAAATATTTTGTCATGTATTTTTTCGATAAATGCATATATGACACATTACCACATTTATTGGAGAGCTTATTCAGTTTAAATTCATCGTATTTACCATTGTGAACTTTTNCATATATGACACATTACCACATTTATTGGAGAGCTTATTCAGTTTAAATTCATCGTATTTACCATTGTGAACTTTTAAAAGACAAGTGTTGTATTGAAACATTTCGTTATTTTCAGTTGGAGTCTAATCATATGTCATATGAATCATATGAATGTTTTTATATACTATGTTTAGATAATTGTGTAGCACAAAACATTTTTTCGCATGTCGGCTCATAAGAAAGCCAATGAAAGTGCCTGAAGTCAGAAGAGTGCTCCTGGAACCACTCAGTAGCAACTCTCGACGTGTGGGGTGTCGCATTGTCTTGCTGGAATTGTCTACGTCTGTCGGAATGCACAATGGACATGAATGGGTGCAGGTGTTCGGACAGGATGCTTATGTATCTGTCAACTGTCAGAGTCGTATCTAGCATATCAAGGGTCCCATTTCACGCCAACTGCACATGCCCCATACCATGACAGAGTCTCCACCAGTTTGAACAGTCCCCTGTTGGCATGTAGGGTCCATGGATTCATGAGGATGTCTCCATACCCGTACACGTCCATCCGCCCGATACAATTGGAAACGAGACTCGTCAGACCAGGCAACGTGTTTCCAGTCGTCAACTATCCAATGACGGTGTTGGCTGGCCCAGGCAAGGCGTAAAGTTTTGTGTCGTGTCGTGCAGCCATATCAATGACGTTTCGTTGAATAGTTCGCACGCTGGCACTTGTTGATGCCCCAGCATTGAAATCTGCGCCAATTTGAAAAAGGGTTGCACGCGTGTCACGTTTAATGATTCTCGTCAGTCGTCGTTTGTCCCATTCGTTCATAATCTTTTTCCGGCCGCAGTGATGTCGAAGATTTGATGTTTTACCGGATTCCCGATATTCATGGTACACTCGTGAAATTGTCGTTCGCGTAAATCCAAATTTTATCGCTACCTCGGAGATGCCGTGTCCCATCTATCGTACGCCAACTATAACACCGCATTCAAACTAACTTAAATCTTGATAACCTGCAATTGTAGCAGCAGTAACTGATCTAGCAACTTTGCCAGACGCTTATTGTCAAATATAGGTGCTGCTGAGCGCATCGCGTTACTCCGACTTGTTCCATGCCTCTGTTATTTGCATATGCACACCTATGCAAGTTTTTTTGGCTCTCCAGTGTATTTGCTTAATAGTGATGTTTTTAACGAAAACCATTTATACTAGACTAGTTATGATATAGTGTTAATAATAAAAATATTTTTATTAAAATTTTGTGTTTAAAGTTTATTAAACTATATTACAACAACAATCAAATATGTTCATGTTCGTACATGTAAAGTGTGCATTCTTATACAAATCTCAGTCTTTCGTTAAACATGAAACCAGCTATTCTGGCACTTAAAAACTTCGTTTCGTACAGTTAGCTTGAAGGCAATGTCCTTGTAGCTAAAGCGACACCAATATGCCATTGAAAGTTCTGTATATTATACACTAGTGGACCCAGATGGATCGGCTGTTTTCATTTCAGAAGGTGCAGGAACCAAGAATGAAGATGTCTTTTTGGAAATATATGTTGCTTCTGGCGATGAGTTCACAGGCTTTTCGTTCATACTGGTCGCTGTCGATTTTTGTAGAGGAGCCATAGGTTCGGAATTACCATTCATCACACCGCCGATGGTAGCTGCAAGAAATCTCTGTTGCAGAACCAATACCGTGACTTCGATGAGGCCAGTAGTTTAACTTTGAATGTCCTAACATGTTTGCATTAGTTATCTCTGTGTTACAACAACGACCCTCTTCATAAGCATAGATATAGAATGCGGTTGGGATTGATCGTACAGCAATAAATGTCATGCTGTCGTGCGATGTGTTTTGTGGGAAAATAACTTGCCACAGTAACTGCACGGATAAGTTTTTTCTGGTGGAGGTGACCTATACTATGAAGTCGATGACGCTGCTGGTACCATGCCCATAGTAGTCGGCAATGGTGCTATTGTAGGCAGCCCACCCGAAGAAGTCGATAGCACTTCTAGTACTACACACGAAGAAGTATATGGCGCGGCCGTAGATCAAATTAGCTCTGGAATGTCCGAAGACATTACAGATACTGAATATGATGTCGACTGTAAAAGCTAGATGAGACGATCCGTACCTCCACACTTTTGTCGATGAACTGCTGATCCTTTACAAGGAGCCGTTATTTATACCGATATAACAACCCTCCCCCCCCCCTCAGCATCTTTTCCCATAACTTCTTGCCACACCACCCTTTCCACTCCATCTGACACACTGCCTGTTTCAACCTGAAGGCATGTGTACATTCCCAGTTCCATCTGTGTGAATTCAAACTACATCAGTTTCACACCAATACATAAATAGGTTACGTAACATTAGAATTATGTAGATTTTATTGTTTTACCGTTTCTTTAAGGAAAAAAATGATTGTCGCACGAGAAAGGGTGAAAAAATTACATATAAAAGGTTTTACACACAATTTATTATAGACATAAAAATATAAATACCATAATACAAAAAAAATATTCAGCCTCGATTAATTTTTTTTATTGTTCTTCGGAACCGATGTCGGGGTGACTTCTTGTTAATCATAGGCAGCAGATTCACGGTCCAAGGACGAGGCACACAATTTGTGCAGCAGCTGTGGGGTCCTCCATGTGCATCTGCAGTCAGGTTCTGAACTGTCGCAGACATGTCGCTGCTGGTCGTCGAAAAGTTTCGTCAGCTTGCGCAAATAAGGACAGCCATACCGTACTCGAACTGCAAGTCGATGATTTAAATTTCGCTATTACACAAGTCGCTCAACCATTTTTTTTTTTCGCTTGAGCACCGACATGCAAACCAGTCCTTAAAGATACTGCATCAGCATTCACACAGCATATTTCCCACTTGATGGTATGGAATATTGCCTTCGTCCCACTCAAGTCCATGGTGGTACTTGGTCAGCCAGTCAATCGTCTTTTTGCTTTACTCGTCCAACAGTTTCCACGAATAAGAGAGGGGGGAGGAACGCATGCATGTTTTACCATCTTAGTTGTAAAATACTGCGATCGCCTTGAGCACATAGCCGCTCTGGCTTTGGAAGACTTGCAGATTCAGTACATCCTGCTGCTGTCTATGCTTGAAGTCAACTAAACAGATATTACTTACAGACCATCGTATTTATTCCCTCTGCGGCATTCACGAAATTGTCTTCACGACATTGTTTCGACAATTGTACGATGCGAGTCGGTTGTGAAGTATCAGGCAGAAAGTGTATGTGTTGGCAGGACTATTTCCATGTGTATTTAATTCGATACTGCAGTCGATCACATTCGAACTGATACCCTCGTCTTGTTTACTCATGTCGAACACGATGAGTGGGGCCAAACTCTTGAAGGTATCTGGGCTCAGTATCGGCGATTGGGTGCGCCCATAATATGTATTTTGGAATTGAGCAAACATTTTATATGCCAGCAGGTACTGTCCATTTTAAAAGTTCATGTTCATGTCTATGTAATGATAACTTTCACTATTGAAATATATTTTAACATTTTCTATCTAACATGTTTCCAACTGCGAATGGCTCACTCACACAATGTGCTGTCTTCTGGTCTGTAGCCCGACGATGATATACCTCGGTTTCGAAGTGGTATAGCTGGACTTCACCATCCAGTTAATATGCTGGCTTGCAGGCAATCAGGAGTAGGCGTCGATATTCCACTACCTAAAAGCCACATCGATGTTTTTGCCATCTTCCACATTTTTCAGCATATTGATGCATTCGGTAGTATTGAGCTGAACAGGAGGCAGCACCCATTCGACAGACTGTAGCTTCAGTTCCACTGTTTCCAGGTTTCCCCCTGTACCAACGATGGCATCTTCTTGTGTATTGGCTAGGGGAAATACCAATTCCTGCATAGAATTTATTATAACTCGTTTGTAGTTTTCAGAGAACCCCAGCAACATCACCAGAGGAATGAATGCCTCAAATTTCCCTTCGAAGTATATATAGGAACACTGTAGTGATCTTCTATCCCCCAGCCTGCCATCTTGGCTGCAGACATCTCGTTCAGCTTGAACGAGAGGTAAGTATTGATCGTGGTCTTATGCTGACATCTCTCGTCTGGTCTACCTCAACATAGTTAAGCAAATACATGATGCTATCGGTGAGGTGGAGAATACCATTGCTCGTTATTTTCGTCGATGACTGGTTGGATCCATCTTCTTCCATCAGTGTCACCCTGAATCGCCGGAATGACTGAGAAAGAAGAGTGCACGTATATTGGCATTAGACTGTTATCCAATCTTTCGACGGTAATGTGTATGGTACGATCACAAATGGCTGATATGCATGAAGTTCCACTTTCATGATGCTGTCTTCAAAAACGACTGGTTCATCGATGTGTTATGTAATCTTGCATGGCGATCAATCTCAAAGCCAAGACTGCGAAGGAAAATCTCATTGACACGTGTCAGCACCTGAGTTACCTGCGGCATATGGATTGCCGGTTTGATGTGCTGTTTTGTTATATTGCTTCTGGTTGCCGTAAAATTCATTCCCATCTTCTCAAATGCAAGCATAGTGCAATTTCTTCGTTTTGAAAGTTCAACTTTCCAAGCTGGTCGACGATCTTCACTACCACCTCATGTGCTGTCTTCTCGACGACCGGAGCATAAATGGTGCTTTATGGTGCAACAACCACCTTGTAACCTGGGGGGACCATCGGCGAAAATTAGTGCAGCACATTGCTTGGTCTACCGTTGAGATACATGCCACTCGCCAAATTACAGTTTATTTGTATCACATTAAAAGGCAAGATGTTTACAGGTCGCGAAGATTCGTGGATTTTTCCAGCTTCGTATATGCATGGCTCGAAACCAAACATCGTTCCGATGGAGTCCGATTTTTCGCTGCATCTGATGATGCTCTTCAGAGTATTTGAATTTCCATGTAGTTTGAATTCTGTGTCGGGAGACAGTAAATCTTCGATGTGCCTTGAAATGCTGTCTAATTCATAAGATCCAACGATAAATGTTATCTTGTGGGTGACATTACCACTTTTCACGAGATACATCTTGCAGTTCTTTTCACCGATGTTCGGTATCGCAGTGTAGGGGTTGAAAATCGACCGAATCTATGTACCATTCCCTCTTCAGGTCGAGTGGAGGAAAATGTACCACACGCAGTTCGGAGCTACGACATGTAAAGGTAAGCGCTATCGACATGACTGATGGTTTCTGGTCCATGTATGGCTTGTATGAATGAACAAGGAAGCGAAGAAACAAGTCCCAGCAGTTCCACGTGTTCGGCATCTGCTCCATCTTGTAGATGTAAGTCAGATTGCAAGTCAGATTGAGACTGTTCTAGTAGTGTGCATATTTGTCACATTTGACATAAATTACCCAGTATGTACCAGGCCTGGCTGTCGTTTCCAGATTAATTATGGTGAACTCATTACATTTTGGTATAGGGTGCAAAGCATCTCGCTTGAACACTCCACTAAAATTAGATATCTCCAAATTGCTTGCAAACCATTCTAAATCCACGTTTGTGAGCAGTTGTTTCGGTAGAAATTTCATTATCGCCTCTTCCTGCTGCATCACTTTCGCACACTTCCACCTCCTACTGGGTATGGCCTTAGGTAGAGGCCTTGACCGTTTTTTTTTTACCATTGGCGATATCTTCCATATTTCATTATGTCTTTGGGCCTCGGATAACTGCTTCTGTTCGTTCGATGCTGTGTCGACGGCTCGGAAATTACCACTCGTGGCTCCGATTAGGCACCTATGGTCTCCGAGTGGAGGCAAAAGTAGTGGAAATAATCCACCAGTACATGTTTTCTTGGCCTCGCATGGTTTTCTTCCCTTTTTCACCACTTAGTTTCCCTTGTTACTTCCTCTTGCTCTTTGCACCCATGGCCATCTTCACTTTGGCCTTCATCACATTAGGAATGCCCCACACTGCTATTTTTTCTGTGCGCCTGGTATCTAATGTTTTTCTTAATATACTTAAATTAATTCCATAAAGAAACATTGTTTGTGCCAGCATACACGGTTATACAATACGGCCTTCTGTTTCTAGTATCTTGTCTGCCTGGTGACTAGCTTGCAGATTCTTGTGCTGGGAATAGGCGATGTCGTGCTGCTTGCATACATCGTCCAGCGTGTTTGATACATGTGTCACCGCGTGCCAGCTTTTTAGCTAGCTTGGTTCTCGGCCCACGCAACTTGTATCCAAGAATGTGCAGTTAGAACAGTGGATTGTTAATAAGCATATCGACGATCCCACTTCCACTTATGGTCTTCTTCGAGACATCATAGAGAACTGACATAAAAACTTCTATACATTAATGTTTAAGTAACGTTCTAGACTCGGAACAGTGCACATAAAATGCTTATGATGCATCTTCATTGTCGTTTCTGCAGTAAAGCATTTACAGCTCTCCACAGTGTGTCGATATGAAATAACAACCTGCAAGATGAAAACTTCAAGAATGTTATTTCAATGAAAACTTAGTCAACATGAGTTTACTCGGACAGATGCTTAGAAGAAACATTGTAAAATTTGCATCACTGATGATATGCAACCACAATCAACACAACATGCACCACAATCAGTACCACATGCACCACAATCAGCACCACGTGCACCACAATCAGCAGTACATGCACAACGATCAGCACCACACAATAATATGAAGAGGAGGAAGACATGAGTATTTGATTGAAAAAAGTGATATTGTAGTGGAGTTTGAAAGAAAATGAGAAACTATTTAAAATAGTTATTTTTCAAATTCCAATGAAGTTCCAGAGAGTAAGATATCATGGAACAACTTAATGTGTTTTTCGGTTAGCTGGCATGGCTACATCTGCTTGCTCAAAAATTAGGTAAGTTGGATTTATTAAGTTATTTTTGAGATCTTGACAGAGAATTAAATCGGTAAAGAAAAATCGTCTCGTGGTTTTGCGATAAAAATTATTTAAATCAGTACAAATTAAGTGCGCAAATAGATAAAAACAGCTCAGAATTTGCTCTACTCGTTTTTTCACTAATGGTGAATCTATATATATAGTGTCTGTTCGGACGCGTATAACTCCCGAAAAAATCAACCTATTTTTTTTTTACCATGCTTTCGTGTCAGGAAGCGCCTTTGTTGACAGCTGTCTGTTTAAACATTTCAGTTTGCTGTTCTCAATGTCTTTTTACATATATACATATACTTATATATCTAAATATACATATTTCAATTAATTTCACATAAATGAATAGAATCAAAATATTTTATGCTACAGCAACGCGTGGCCGGGTAAGCTAGTCCTATATAAAAATCTTCGGACCAATCCTGGCAATAAAATTAGACATAATCTCTTAGTAATCTCTTCTTTACTTGCAGTCTTCCCTAAATAATGCTCTCGGGCCTCAAATGACTTCTATGGTGCTTGGAACAAATAACTTACTCATGTGTCGAATGACTTGTAACTAAATTTAAATGAATACGTAGCTATAGTGCGTACAGGACTTCTTCTTGTCAATAAAATCAGCAGCACATGTGCTGCTACATCGGGCCGCCTGTATTCAATGCCAGACCAGCGAAATAATTTAAAAATTAGAAAAAATCCTAACAGGGAAGACTGCATCCTGTCTCCCTGATTTTGTGCCGCAAAATCCAATGCGGCTCGTCTTCTTGGCCGTCATATTCCAAGAATATGAAAATTTAGATAACAAATATATTTTTAATGTGTAGCATGCACCAATATTAGTGTTACCTGCTATTGTAACAAAATGTAGCCAACTTCTTTCAAAATAATACACATTTTCTTGTAATGTACTTCACGTACAATAATAACTGAATATTTAAGAACGACATAAATAACTTATTTAGTCAAAACACAACAAAAACTATGTTTTGAAATATTGTCCATAATCTTAGTTCAGATGAATCAAACAATAATAATAATTCATTAAATTTGCAGATGTTACACAGGGTTCTACATTTTCATGGAGTTCTTGTACCATGGGTCACCCAGCCAGTACTCCACTCGTCTGAACCCTGGAATGGCATTCGGGTAAAGCTTTACCATACCTGGCTCAAAGGAGCTCGTGTACATCACCTCGTGCTTCGTAGGTTGTGGTGATGGTGCTATGAGAACAGCCATGGCAGGCATCGGCGAGATGGTGCTGGTGCAGACGTTGGCCAGCATGGTGCCCTCAGGTGTTGCAGGGCAATCTTTGCATGTTGTAGAGGTGAACAGGTGCTGGTGGTTCTGGTGCTGGGATGGAGATGTGATATGATAAGCCGCATGAGGTCGGGAGTCGTCTTTTCTGCAGAGCCGCTCATGTTTTTCACTGTGCAGTGGCTTCTTCCTCGAAACCGGCGACAGCCACATTTGTCTTTCCAGTCGTCGATGTGGTGTTGTTGACTGGAGGTGATGTCTGCCGCTGCTGTGCGATGCCATGCCTTGAACTAGCCGTAAATCGGAGTTTCCCGAACAGAGGCTTCGAAACATTCCCTGCACGGTAGGCACGCGCGAATATCTTCATCCTACTGCAGGTATTCCGGTAGTCTTTTGTAAATGTACCGAACTTCGTGGTGTGTGTGTACGTCAGGAGGAACTATTTCGGCAGAAAGGCGAGTTCGTTTTCCCTGTTTAGAGCTGCGAGCAAGCGTAGCCTACTATAAGCGACGATGGCCGAAATTAGTTTCTGTCTACTAGTACCGCATGCAAACGTTTACTGCTTGGGGATGAGAAAATTCCAGACGAGAAATAATATGTTATCTTTAACGCGAGCGACTCGAGCTGATAAAGACGATGGCAGCAACATGTGGGAGAATTGATCCCGAAGCCTTTTAAAGGTTGGCATTTGCACGCAATTGAGTGGGAAGAGGAGAATTTAGAGGATGGGAGGTGTTGAGAAGTGAGTGACATGAGTGCACTGTGGTGGTAGATGCTGAAAACTTGAGTTACCAGTGCACTGCAATGAGGCACTGTTGACAGAGTGGGAGTTGTAAGGGGGTGTTGGTAGAAGAGGGGATTGCATGAAGTCGATTAATTGGTCGAGCTATGGTGAGTAATTGGCGGAGTGGTGCAGCTCTCTCTCTTCTAGCTGTTCGATTAATTTACTTCGCATAAGGCTATGGAAATGAAACATTTCTTGCCTGAAGCATTACTGATGTTTGTCACTAAAGAATAGGGGAGCCATGGTTGATAAGCTGGGATTATTTCCTACGAGTTGATCAAAATATTGCAATGAACTCTTACCTCCATATATGCATCATATTGTGTATGATGCATATCCATCCAGGAATTGGCATTATTTTTTTTTTTACTAATCAGGCATGTGCCAGCTAACGATGAGATGTCTTTGTAAGATGGTGGAACACTGTGTCAGTTACCAGAACTGGGCAGGGATCTAAATACATTTTCTCACTCAATTGCCGATAGTCGCATATCAATTGATACTGCCCTGGCATTTTCTTATGAAGAAGGAAGGATGGGCTAGCGAACATACTGAGTTATACACTATCTTCATTTTTAACTCATTAATAAGGAGTTTGAAAATTGGACATCAGAAGGGGGTACACAGTATGGCACAGAATTCACAGTTTAATTAAATTTTAATTTTTAATTTTCAAACTACTGAACATATTGCACAATTACCCAAATTTATCATATTAACATATGTAAACAATCCCTTAAATTTCAGAATTGCATGGAAGTAGATTTTATCCAACTGTGCAGGTAAACATTTTAGTTACAAACATTTACATATATTTGTCCTGCACAAAAATATAATTCCCAATGTTAAAGGATGTGACAATTTGTGTAAGAGCCTGCACGTAATTTCCTTCAAAAATTCCTTTTTATTTGCACTATAACATATATATATATATATATATATATATATATATATATATATATATATGTTGTGTCCGTTTGTTCAGACGCGTATAAATCCCGAAAAATCAACCAATTTTCATTCTGTGTTTTCATAAACTTTCCTTACGTTCCCACGAGTGTCTGTATCCATTATTTATTAATTGTATTGCCTGTAAAGGTACTAAAATCTGAAAAAAGCTCATTTTTACCATGCTTTCGCATCAGGAAGCGCCTTTGTTGACAGCTGTCTAATTGAACATATCAATTTGCTGTTCTCGATGTTTTTTTTACATATATACATATACTTATATATATATGTACATATACTTATTTCAATTAATTTCACAGAAATGAATAGAACCAAAATCTTTTATGCCACAGCAACGCGTGGCCGGGTAAGCTAGTTCACCATAAATTCTACTACACGCCCTATGGTAAAGATTCCCTTGGTCGTTAGTAGACAGAAATATATTAGTTTGGCACATGATTCACGAGTAGGAGCTAAGAGCCATCCGCCATCTTGGTTGACATCACAGGCAGAGATCGCTGCGAGCAGCCATGTTGGATGCCACCCCCCCCCCCC
>NQII01000396.1:1020755-1040929 GCA_002778355.1 Clitarchus hookeri | reverse complement strand
TCGTTGTGTGCTGTACCTGCATTTTACTGTGTTTTACGCATTACAACCTCTATAATTGTAAGTTTACAGTAATTAAAGAATCAAATTTTTGTTTCAAATCGAGATAAGTGAAATGTGTGCAATTTACATAATAAAAGTTTTTTTTTTTTTTGCTGCGTGACAACAGGCATAATAAAATACACCTGCAATGGTTGGTTGCTCATGATCGCATTAGTTGCATCACTGTAATTTTTCTAGGCAGCAGCAAATGTTCGTGGCGATAGCCAGAGACACAGGTAGACACGCGTCCCCTCCGCCTCTGCAGTTAGACAGGTGCTCAGAACTCTTCCAAATGTTCACAACCCATTGCCAGGCCTGTTATCGGGCACATCATCACCTCACCCTCCCTGTTCATTCATCTTTCGACATCTTCACGTAGTTCTACTTACTACCACTGCGCTACGAAGGCAGCAGCTTCCTAGGTATATTATAGCATTTTTATATATTTCTAAGATTATACGGTTATTTGTCATGTTATTGTTACTGCGATTTATTTATATGAAATTATTCATTAATATCTTTGTCTGTTTGCAAAAAAAGAGTTGTATTTGACATTATTTTAAATTTTAAAAATTAATAATTTAGTCAACAGGTGTAATATGTATTGTAAATTATTTTCATAAATTTAACTTTTAGCACACCTATAATATGTTATGTGAATATTTTCTCAGATACAAGCATAGAAAAAAACTGCTTATTTGATTAGATGAAGTTTTTTTTTAATAAAACTAACTTTGTAATTCATTCAGAGAAGAAAAACGCACATTCTTAAGTAAAAATATAAATTTAAATTTTTTATTAATTAATTTAGTCTTTAAAGAAACTTACTACTGTGACGTATTTTACACTAAAGAAAATATAAACACTTATCTTTCACATGAAGCCCAAGCCATATTTTTCCAACGATTTTGGAAATCTGTACAGTAAATTTTAAAGTGTTCTGCATTTATTGTGTTGAGGGTTGCATTACTATAAGGAGATCCACTTTACTTCTACCTTAAACTAAAAGAGTTGTCTTGAAATAAATAGAAAAAACTGACCCTCCAATATGAAACCTGACAACCAAAGTCATTTACTGAACACTTTGTCTCCAAGAAAGGTAAAGGTATGAATTTCACATATTTAAAAATAATGTTACCTTATATAAAAAATAAATTCGTCATTTAGTATTACATCCACAGAAAGTTATGGAGCTATATTAATCTGGCAGGTATGGTTCCCATTGGCTAATAGCTGCAAATGTATTTATTACTCCTTACATTAAGTGTAAAAAAAAAAATATATTTTTTATTTAGGTAAATATAATAAACTTACAATATGCAAGAAAAATCAGACATCTTTCTTAATTTGTACAATACATTGTGGAGATGGGGTATTAAAAAATGGACCCAGATGCAGGCTCTGTACTTGTCTGGTGGCACAAGTATGAACATAATATTTTAGCTAATGAGTNTCTTTCTTAATTTGTACAATACATTGTGGAGATGGGGTATTAAAAAATGGACCCAGATGCAGGCTCTGTACTTGTCTGGTGGCACAAGTATGAACATAATATTTTAGCTAATGAGTACAGCCAAATATCGAGAAAACAATCCCGATAATAATGATTCACTCAAAGTAAAAACAATTTTTTGGTGAACTGTAAAAAATTGAAACTACATAATTGAAAAAATTTAAGGAAATTATATCAACAGGATCCATTTCAACTAAACTCGTAAACGATGGATTACCAGAGTTATGAAGCTTACGGAAAAAACGCAATTCCAAAAGTCCACTTCCTGCTTTAGCAGTTATACCTTGCAAACCGAATGTGTACATTTAAGTAAGAAGAATATAACTCTCTTCAACACTGACCACCTTACGACACCAAGAAGCATCATCCTTATTAACTTGTTGACTGTGTATGACTGGTCTGAGCGTAAGTTCAGCAACGAATTGTTTTAAAGAAATCGGTTCCGTGGGTCTAATTCTGTTGTAACATAACCTCAATTCCGATACCAGCGGCAAGCCAACCTAGTATTGGCTGCCGCATTCAAAGTTTTTAACCTTGAGACATAACAGCTGTGCTTCAGCTCAAGATTACGCTTATGTTATCTCTTGTTTACTTTGAGCTGGGTCTCTTCTTGTGCTTGTTATCTATGGGATGCTGTTATCAGTGGCATCCTTCGTTAAACAGTGGTGTAACTCTCATTCGTTGCTGAACTTACGCTCAGACCAGTCATGCACAGTCAACAAATAATCGCCTTGCACCAAACACTTAGGTTTGGTGCAGCGACCGCAGTGAGCTTCCTTAAGGATAACGTCCAACATGCCCCGAAGACAATATCGTTCTTGAAGGTCTTATTATCCCCGTAAAGTGCAGAGGGTGGAAGATTTAAAAATAAACACCACTCATTAACATATAACTGTCCGCCACTTCCATCAAGGTCGCCAATGTTTACCCATGCACACCTGCCTGCCTGCCGTTAACTCGAGTTACGCTCCAGAGTTGCCCTTTGTGAGGCCGCATAATAATAAAAATACTGGGCTGAACTGCTGAAAGGAGAAATAAAGACTATCTTTCTTTGACATGGCTGTGAACAAATATATTAATTACAATTTCATATTCAGATAACAGTTTTTCTTTTCGTTATGTGAAGGTTATTAAGACAACAGGCGAGGAGATGACTTTGTGCAGTATTACAAATACAACATTTTGTTTTTTTAAAGCTCTTTTCCAACAATTTGTTACTAGGAAACCAATATTCCTAGTTTGAGTAGTCAGAAAGGTGCGGCTAAATAATAAAAAATGTAAAATTCTTCCTTTGTAACATATGCTGCAGTACCATAATAATAATGTGGAGTTATTATCCATTCCAATAAATAAAAAACCGCAGAGAAAATCATCATTATTTTCAGAATTTGACTTGGACATAATTTTGGGACACATGAACTGAATTTCGTATAACTTCGACTGAGCTGTATGTTTAAAAGTGCGAATGATTAATACAAATTTTGGGGAACAGTAGATTTCATGCAAGTAATNTTCGACTGAGCTGTATGTTTAAAAGTGCGAATGATTAATACAAATTTTGGGGAACAGTAGATTTCATGCAAGTAATTATATAAATTGTCCCCTTAAAACCTAGTTCCCAGCTCAACAAACTGGCTAGCAGGAGTTTAAACAAATTGTATTCTCTGGTTAACTACATCTGTTTTCTGTTCATTGTAGAAAACAACTTTTTTGTTAGTAACATTTTATGTTTAGGCTGTGTTTGAATTTCATATTACACCACATTAGATTTAAATAGGGTACTAAGATGATGAATGNAATTTTATGTTTAGGCTGTGTTTGAATTTCATATTACACCACATTAGATTTAAATAGGGTACTAAGATGATGAATGCTAGTGTAATAAGGACTAACAGTGGCCTCACTGTAACTACGGTTTGAAATCCTATACAAAAACATCAATAGAAAATACGAGTGGAAAGTCTAGGAAACTTAGTGGTTTTCTACGAATTTGAACAGAAACTAGTTGCTTTTATGAAAAAGAAACTTGAACTGGAACTAGTTCCTTTTGACACTAGATGAACTTGAACTGGAAGTTGTTCCTTTCTCTGATGAACTACTTCCCTAGCCTTGGTTCTGCCTCAGTTTTTTTTTGTACATATCTATAGTGGTTTCCATTGGTTTATGTTGTTTTCTGTTGGTTTCTGTTGCAGTCCCAGTAGTGCGTGTTATGTTTAGTTGATTTTTACAGCATTTTACCCTTTGGTTTCTAATGCAATCCTATTGCTCTACCAGGGGCCACGGTGGCTGAGCGGTTAGACTGCTCGCCTCCCACCAAGGCAAACCGGGTTTGGTTCCCGGCAGGGCCACTCCCAGATTTTCAAATGTGGGAACTGTGCCGGACGATGCCGCTGGTCGGCGGGTTTTCTCGGGGATCTCCAATTTTCCCCATTCCTTCATTCCGGCACTGTTCCATACTCACTTCGCTTAAACCTCATCGGCTCTCAAGACCTCGAAGTTAAGATCCACTCAAATCTCTTCACTCACTCAACTCAACCCTATTGCTCTACCTCAGTTTCTTTTATGTTTTGTTTTTTTTCTGTGGTATTTCTAGTGGTTTCCATCGCATCTCATTCAATTAAATTCTCTTGTAATCCCAGTGCTTCCCTTTGGTTTCTGTTGTGCTGTGTTGGTTTTATTGATTTTATCGTGTTGGTTTCTGGTGAAACTCTATTTCTCTACCTTATAGTTTCATTTGTTTTTTTTTNGGTTTTATTGATTTTATCGTGTTGGTTTCTGGTGAAACTCTATTTCTCTACCTTATAGTTTCATTTGTTTTTTTTTGTTGCTTTGCCACATTTCACTATATTTTATTATGTTGTATTCCCGGCGTTTTTTTACATTGCTGATNGTTTTTTTTTGTTGCTTTGCCACATTTCACTATATTTTATTATGTTGTATTCCCGGCGTTTTTTTACATTGCTGATTTTTGTTGCATTCACTTTGTTGGTTTCTAACGGAATTTATTTTCTACATTGGTTTCTATAGTTTTTTGTGGTTTTCTATTGTGTTTCTAGTGGTTTATTGTTTTATGTCATATTTTGTTGGTTTAGTGTTTTATGTCATATTTTGTTGGTTTATTATGTATTTTCGTATTTATAAATTGGTTTATGTTGGTTTGTTGAAATCTGTTGCATTTCATTCTTTTTTATTCTGTTGTAATCCCAGTTATTTACAGTGGTTTCTGTTATGTTCTGTTGATCTTACTCTACTCTGTCGTGTTGGTTGCTGATGTAATTTTACTGAACCCCTTAGTCTTTATTGTATTTAGTTTATTCTTGCTGCATTTCCTATGGTTTATATTGTGTTTTGCTGGTTTCTATTGTATTACACCATATTGGACTCTTGTTTTATTATTTTTATTTTCATGAGTTCCTGTTGTGTTCGTTTCTGTTATGTTTAGGCAGTTTACAACTGATTTCAGTTATATATTTGTTTCTGTTGCTAATTCTGTTGTAATTGCTTTATGATATTTACAGTGATTTCAGTTGTCCTTGTTGCTTTCATTTATTTAGTTTATGTTTTGAATTGCTAAGTTAGAGGGCTTTATTTCCAGTAAAATTAGTCTCAAGTATTTTCTGCTGTTTTATTTTTCATTTTTTCCACCATTCATCACTGGTTTCTGTATCTTTTGTCAATTAATTTTTATAGGGCCAGTTGTTAATTGTGCATTTTCATTTGGCTATCAATGGATGTNTTCTGTATCTTTTGTCAATTAATTTTTATAGGGCCAGTTGTTAATTGTGCATTTTCATTTGGCTATCAATGGATGTAGTTATTAAATAGTTTATATTTACTATAAATCATTCTTTTTAATTGACTAAATTTTGATGTATATATAAAATTAAAGTAGAGATTAGTTAAAAATTATTATTGTTTTACCTATACAAAAGGGATGAATATTACTATAACACAAAATAATGGAAACCAATGTAAATATTACAGAAATTAAACTATAATACAGTAAAAACAAAAGAACACAACAGATGTGGATGACAATCACTGAAATGACAAATAATTAAATATAATAAAAACCTACACTGTGCAACGAAAATCTATGAAAAACAGCACATATACAACAAAAGAAAACAAAATGTAAAAAACCAATAAAAAAGTGCAAATAAAACAAAAACACACAGAACCTGTGGAAAGCAAAACAAATGCAACAGAATCCAACAAGGTGAAATACAAAAAAAAAAACAATGGACAACACTGGCATAACAACAAAATATAATGGCATGAAATAGAATAAGAAAAAAACCTGTGGAAACTACTAGTGTCACAACATAATTAAATTTGACAATATGCAGTTGTAAAAACATAACCGAAAACAATGTGAAACACTGAAAATACAACGAGAAAAATGGAAATAATTGGAAATACAAAAATTCCAAAAGTGCGACATAAAATAAAAAGAAACAAAATGCCAGGAAAAACAATGGAAAACTGGAATACATAACAGAAGCCANAAAAGTGCGACATAAAATAAAAAGAAACAAAATGCCAGGAAAAACAATGGAAAACTGGAATACATAACAGAAGCCAACAGGGCGAAATACTGTGTAAATGTGTGTATTAAAACATAAATCAACAGTTTGCAATACATTAGGATATAACATAAATCAATACGATCAGATGTGCAATAGAAAACATAAAAAACCAACAGGCTCATTGAGCTAGATAACAGAGTCCAACAGAAACCATTGAAATGTGCTCGGCTTGTAAGACTTATCTAATAGGAAATGCTGAGAACAAATTAATTCCAATTGTCTCACGGACAGAGAAAGTGGAATCCACTAAATATACATGAAAGTGCAGATTTGATACAACAGAAGATACTGAAATACTGTTGGGTTTTTTGATGTTTTATAACCAACAAAATACAACAGAATCCAATGGAAACCACTGGAAATACAACAGACACAAACATAAATATATACAGCAGAAATGTACAAAAACAACAGAATCCAATGGATACCACTGAAAATGCATCAGAAATCAACATACGGTACAACAAAAAACAACAGAATCCAGTGCAAACAATTGGAATCACAAAATAATCTAACAGAAACCAACAAAATGCAATATAATCCAGTGGAAATCACTGGAAGTAAAATGGAAACAACATATTCTTATGGGAACCACAGGATATACAATATAATTCAAGGGAATCCAATGTAAATAACTAGGAACACAACATAAAGTAACGTACAGCTATACAACAGAATCCAACCAAACACTACAATCCAATAAAAACCACTGGAAATATCACAGAAGCCAATAAACATTTATACAACAGAAACTTACAAAACACAGAATCCAATATAAATCACTAAAAATACAACAGAAACCAACAAAATACAAGATAAATAAATGGAAACAACTAGAATACAACAGAAAACATTAAGCTAAACCAAACATAAATAAAAACAATCGAAATCAATAAAATAGAAAAGACACCAACACGATACAGCACAATAGAAATAAGCGAAATACAACATAAATTAATTTAACAGTTACAATACAATAGAACCCAATAGATTATGATGTAACATAAACCAATGAAATCAGTTAGAATACAACAGTAGCCAACATATGAATCCAGATCAGAAACCAACTAAACACAAAAAAAAAAAATATTCAATGTAACTATGTAATTACAGTAGAAACCAACATACCATGGCACAACAGAAACAAATAAAATATGACAAACCAATTAAAACCACTAGAATACAATAGATAACAACAAAATACAGCAAATATCAATGTAAAGCACTAGCTTACCATAAAACAAATTAAAAGAACAAAGCACAACAGAAACTGACAAAAAATCCCATATTACAATGGTAACCACTAGAATACAACAGAAGCCATCAGGCTATGGTATAAAAGAAACCAGTGAAATACAACAGAAACCAACAGATAGAAGTCAATGGAAACCATTAGAATACAACACATACCAACAGATTACAGTGCAAAATAAACTTAGATCCACTAAAAGTTGCTGTACTACAGTAGAAAACAATCAGAACCAATGGTCCCAATGTTTTCTGACAACATAAACCGAACAGAACCCACTGAAATGTTCTCTGTTCACTAATATTTTATTCAACAGAAACCATCAGAATTCAATAAAAGCTATTGGGTCATCACCAGGAACCAACAGAAACCAAAACACATTAGAGAAATAATTTCGCACAACAGAAATTCATAAAATGTCTGGTGGACTTTGTTTCTGTTGTAAATTTTTGATAGGGCATGATTCTGAGGTAGTTTGTCATTACTTTCTGCAGTTCAGAGGCGAACCAGATCAGAACCAATGGTTCCAGTGTTTCCTGACAACAGGAACCAATAGAAACCACTGAAATGTTCTCTGTTCACTAATATTTTATTCAACAGAAACCACCAGAATCCCATAAAAGCTGCTGGGTCACCAACAGGAACCAACATAAGCCAAACACATTAGAATAAGAATTTTGCACAACTCTGATGGTTTTTGTTGCAAATTGTTGATGGTTTGTCATTACCTTCTGCAGTACAGAGGTGAGCCAAATCCACCAACGACTAAGTGTCGGTGCTGGCAATGAACCCTGAGATAAATATGTTCATATTCAAGTGCAGTAAAACTCTTTTAGAAGTTTCCTGTTAAGTTTTCCTGCCTAGTAAGCTTTGAAAAGTTTATAATTGGTCTATCAATAATATGAAATCGTTTCCTTTTAAAAAGATTTCCTGGTCAATAAGCGTTTATTTTTCAGTATTTTTCTGAAACATCTTAAAGTTTCACTGTACAGTTATTTCACGTGGCTGTATCTATTCTGAATCCTTTTAGGGGGATTTGAAATCCCCATGGGCTGGTCAGGTGATTGTATATTTTCAGGAATGCTGAAATTGTGATTGTCTTGAATATTTTGCAAGTTTACTTAGTTTTTATATGCTGTCCTGGTTTTTAGTCTTACGTTCCATTTGATACACAAAAATAAATTATATAAACAGAGTCTACCTCTAATCATGATTTTGTATGATTGTGGAGTTACATCTTTCAGGGTTAGTAACTGTTCATTTGCACCATCGTTTTATTTTTGTCTTCCAACCGCTGTTGAGAAGTAAAAGTTGTGTCACGCCCACCACGAAGGAAATATTTAGTTACAGATTTCAGCAGTGGCATCCATTCTGCACAAACAGCTGTCTTAACTGTTTAGAGTTCTATATACCCCAGTTGCTTTAACTAAAAAAACACAAATACATTTGGTTTAAGTTAATAATATTCATTTCGTTTTAAAATGTAGAATCAGAACATGTAACATGTTAAAATTTTTATTGTCAATATAAAATATTTATCAGCTAACATAAGTAATGACTTTCCTAACTAGGCGACAGGTTTGTAACATTATCTAGTATGTTCATAACTTTTATATTAAAATTTCTGTAACAATCATTAGATCTGAATCTATTTCAAATTAATTGATGAGAGACAGTTTGTGGACTAGTTTAGCTATGCTTCACCCGGTGATCTCCCAGCAGCAGAGAAGTGGCGAGTGGTCTGAGGTGTGGTCTTGCAGCTCTCTCTCCCAGCCATGTTGAGTGATGTTATGCGAGCCCTGCAGTCCAAGGATAACCAACAGAATGTATCAATATCAACAATATTTTAAAAAGTTGTATGGTAGTGACTTTAATGCGGTTTACCTGATGTAGTACATGTTTACAGTTTCACTCTCCTGAATTGCATATGTTTTATGGTCCGACGAATAGAGTGAGAAAAAATAGTTTCAGGGTGTATTTTTTATTACCCTATTTACCTGACTGTTAGAATATGTTTAAGTCCAAATTTTTATTTCCAAAAATAGATGTTCATACTTATTTTCACTGCAATAGCAGTAAATTGTGGTTATAATATTTTTTAAATGGACATCCTTGTTATCACTATTGAATATACCCAAGTTTTGGCATTTCACATCAAGAAATAAATAAGCCTGTTGAACATTTATTAAAACTGTAATTGAATTAATTTCTGAATTTCAGTCAATAATGTCAGGTATAAATAAGGCTACATTCTGGGAGGAAATCATATTTTAATGCATACAATTTTGTTGAAGAAAGTGCATATTGCAGTTTGTCCATACCTTAGTGGGGTTTGTGCATGTCCACTACCCCGAAATGGCACAGCCAATCTCAGCTTGGAGCAGTCATTATGGTGAGTGGTGCCCAGCGATGGTTGTCGAGCCATGTCACTCGGATGTCACCTGTCAACACAGTAGGCTTGTTGTGAACATCTGCTCCTGCATGTGTTCCCAGTAAGTGCCACCTGACTAGAATGAGAATGGCCTGCAGCTGAACCAGAAGTAGTATCACTGCTTTGTATTGTGATGTGTGCATATGCTACCAGACATTCTGGTGCTTCTTGTGATGTTTATCATTTGTGGATGCTTGGTAGCTTTAATCATTAGAGAGTCAATGCTCACCAGGTGGTACATAACAACAATAACTGGGGGTGATATAGTATTTACTCACACTGTATATAACCATTCAAAGAAAAACTTAAAAACTTTAATCTATACTGGTCAGTCAGCAGTGTGAGTGCAGGCAGTCAGGGCAGAAGGGGAAAGTGAGAGAAAGAGAGAGAAAATGGAGAGAGTAAGAGAGAGATAAAAATTGTCCGGTGATGCTCCTGGTAAATGGTGTAAGGGAAGTGTGATCCCCCTTGTTCTTGACTGCCCTACTCTACCAGTCCACCCACCCTTCTGTTCTGGTCTGTGAGCCAAGAAGTGGCGGGTTTTGGCCAATTTTTGTCCATAATTTTACAGTTTTGGAGTTACCAGAGGGTTGGTAGGCTGCGATCGTGAGAAAGCAAGATTGTTGGTTATTTTATAGCAGACAGCAGTGTCAGACTACCTGAGGCGATAAGCTGCAAGCACTTCAGAGCAGTGGGACATAGTAAAATTCAGGCAGTTAAGCTGTGGTGAGGCAAGAGTAGGGCCTGTGTAAGGGACGGGGACAAGTCTAGAAACATTGTTATGCTGACTCAGTGCAGCAGCTTTGATTGAGAATAAATGGGCTCGAGGTGGTATCTGTTGGCAATTGTGGCAGTCTAAACAGTAAAGGGAGAACTGTTAGAAATCCACCTGGTGTCGTACTTACCTGCAAGAGGCTGTGCTGAAAATATCATGTTTATTCCAACATCAGAATGACTGTAGTGGGGTCCAAAGTTGATCCTTGGTGGCTGAAGCTACAGCTGCTGTAGGTGTGTGGATGTCAAGCATCTATTGCTGGTTACTAGCCTGGCGGGGCAAATATCAGCATCGTGCGAACTGGTTATGCAGATGGCTGCACTGCAAACATTCTGTCCAGGTGGAGGTGATTCTCACATCAAGGACATACTGAATGGGTTGGGATCACATAAGGAGTCCTTAAAAACTAGTTGGACCTGAAGGATGAGACCTGGCTGAATTATTTTCCTCAGGGTGGAGAGATAGGGGAAAGAATATTAGTACAACTTGAGTACTACCTTGTCTTAAAGGAATGACCCACTAGCAGTAGGTTTGCTTGGGAATGGTTTGAAAGATTGATGCCAATCTGAGGTGCCAAGGGATTGCATCTTTCCTCGCCAATTTCCCCAGCCAGATTACTTACGCCAGCCTGGTGTTGGTAGCGCAGGGACAGTTAACTGGAAGATTCATCAAACACTCAGATCCGCCCCATCATCCCTGATCAGCAACAAGGAAGCGTGGACAAAAGAGTAAAAGCCTAAAAGAATATAGGTTTTAAACAGTTGTATGTATGTGTTCATGACAAATTAAAAATATGCATGAGAAATATTATTTACCAAACCTTACTGCTGTAACAGAATGACTCGGTAATTCGACACGAGTCTCTAATTTATACGACCCCAGTTTTATTCTAGATACGAGTAACATCAGACCACAAAATTCACAAAGTGATTTCTCATGTGGGAATTTTATTGGTGTTCTCCTGTTCTTCGCGATATTCTACCATTGTCCACTATTACTATCCTTCAAGCACTCGTCAAGCTGACAGAGAACGACTGGAATGTCCCTTGGGTTTGGCAGCCACTCTCTCATTCATGTTGAAAACACTTAAGTTTGGAAAATTCATAAGTTAATTTAGTCTGCATTGTAACAGTGTGGAGCAATGCTTCTCATGATTTAAAAAGCAAATGTCCTTCATGAAAAGCCAGAAGTAGCAAGCATGAATGTGGCAGTATCTTTCAGAAATACGACATAAAATACATTGACATTATACCTGTATTTCCTTGGAGGGCACTCGGCCAAGGGGCTCAAGCTGCATGGCATCGTCGAGTGTGCAATAACCCAGGTAGCGGGTCTGAGCAGTTTCAAGGGAGGTTCTTGGTGACAGGGTTTCTATTGTCGAGACGACTAGCTTCTGTGGGCAGGTGGCGTTTCCTTCCACCTCCTCTGTAAATAAAGCATGAAAAACATTGGTATCTATATAATCAACAATCAAAGAAAGTAAGAGGTTGGGTTGGGAGGGGGAGGGGGGAGCATACGGATGAAAGAGAGGTAGCCATTATAAAAATTTCGCCTTTGAAAATTAATAAACCAGGCAAATATGTCAAATTTTGTACCAGTAGGAGAAGTAGTTAATAAAACTTTGTAATTTGGCATGTGCACTCATCAAGACAATCCGTAAAATATTTCAAACATCCTGAAATCTCCAAGTTTTGCATAGTTTGCTATGTTGGTAAATTGCCACTGAAATTTGTACCTGAACCTTGCATTTGAGTATTTAGTTGTATTCTGTTCATGTTGTAAAAATTGTTTATTTGCATACCTTGTTGACTGCAAGTACAATGCTTTGTACCATTTTGGTTAAAGTTGGCACTCATGTGTGTAGTACGTAGTAAATAGAATAATAATTGTCATGACAAATGTGCCAGTAATTGTTGCAACAATATCACTATTGTTTTATTACAAAATGGTAATATGAAATCAGGCTATGGGCCGAGGTAGGTAGCGTTTCTGTTGTTGCAAAACTCGTAAATATACACGCAAAGTGTGAGACGGGGTGTTTCTTTTTGGTGTTAATTAAAAATTGTTTCTATAAAATGTGATGTGTGGGTGCGTGGCATCAGATGGGAAGAAATGGAAAATGGGCACTAAAAAGCTTAAATATCCACTTTTAAGTGACGGCAATTATCATACTCATTTTTTAAAGGCATATCTTGAAATAGGATAAATATAATTTAAACAGGATTTATTTTAACACTGAAAATATGACTATATCAGGCGGAAACAGAAGAGGGGTGCATAACCTTACCCCGAGAGTGTATATTGAAAAATAAATAACGCAATTTTAAGAAAAAAAAAACTAACAAGTATTTTGTAAGGAATCTATCTGAATACAATAGGTAGAGGGCACGGTTGTGTTCTAGAATTTGGAAATGAAAATTGCAGTACATTAATTTTTAAGGGCACTAAGAATGAAAGGAAGATCCACAATGATTTGCTGTGTCATTAGTAATAAATATCTAAGCGATTCAAATGTTTTCTGTGAGGTTATACTGCATTTTAGAGTATTTGTCATTTTANTCTGTGAGGTTATACTGCATTTTAGAGTATTTGTCATTTTAATTGTGCGGCAATTATGCATATTTTTGTAATGGTTTCCATTGGTTTTTATATTAATAATTGTGAGTGTTGATATACATTTTTTGTTGTATAATCATATTTCAGATTGTCACTGATAGCTATCTTCATATGTGCGAGCTGCAGGGAAGCAACATATTTTAATTTTGTTTTGCTAGGCATGCTTTGAATATTAAATTAAAGACGCATAACACAGGATTGTTGACGGTTAGGTATTGTAATCCAGTATTATTAGTGTTGAATTTTATGGTACCATCAACGGAGACATTACCAGTTATGATCACTCTACATTTTGATGTGAACCATGCGTCCATGTGTTCTCTCGTGACCACTTGCATACTCGNATACCAGTTATGATCACTCTACATTTTGATGTGAACCATGCGTCCATGTGTTCTCTCGTGACCACTTGCATACTCGCAATCACACCACATAACCGACACCGGGCCGAAGTGAACACTCAGCCGCGAGTACATCAGTATTGGTCGGCGAGAATGGAACACATCCACCTAGTGGTAATGTACTACATGACTCAAGTGACTGTCTTGATTTAATTACTTCAAGAGGTAACTCTTGGGGGAAAATATCAAGCAGTCCAACATGGTGCCCCCCCCCCTCTCGAAAGTCACAACTTTTGGGCGCCCCGACCATTGGAGGGAATGTCGATGCAGCTCGTGCCGCGACACCTGGCGTCCTTCCCACTTGCGTGATGTCGACCGGCCTGCTGGCTTGGATATCAGTGCTACGGATCCCCCAGCGTGGTTAAACTTTGGGGAATAAAATCCCGAAGCAATAAAAAGTGTCAAAAATGCCATAGCCAAATCAATTAAATTAATTTCTTTATTAAAATCTCAAACGAGAGCAGCTACCCACACCTATTTTCAGGGATGGACTCGTCCAGCCAACCCAAGCTGGAACACTCGGATCGCCCATCGGGAAAACAAACCGGAAACTGAAATACATTTGTGGAACTTACTGGAAACTGAAATGCATTTTAAGTTTACTGTTATTCCAGTCAATTTTAGTATGTTAATTATGTTCAATGTATTAAAGGGTAATTACGTATTTTCTTCACAGCAGACTTCCTATCAAGGCCTTACAGTTTTAACTTCATGTTTATAGTGCGGTGACATCCTCTTTGATGTCACAGTCGCAAACATAATTAACATTTAATTAATCATGGGGACTTCACCAACATGTTGTTCACATGAAATTGTGTTTTGTAGTATATTAATTAGCATAAGAGGGTTCATGTTATTTTTCACGTAATTTTTGGGGCCGGCTTCGGCCGCCATTAGCGGAAACCGACGCCATGATTTTAGTCTGACTTCAGCACTCGGCTAAGCCTGCAGCAGGGGAGTTTCGCTCGACGTGGACCCCCTCGGCACATTCATTTTAGTCTGACTTCAGCACTCGGCTAAGCCTGCAGCAGGGGAGTTTCGCTCGACGTGGACCCCCTCGGCACATTCATTTTAGTCTGACTTCAGCACTCGGCTAAGCCTGCAGCAGGGGAGTTTCGCTCGACGTGGACCCCCTCGGCACATTCATTTTAGTCTGACTTCAGCACTCGGCTAAGCCTGCAGCAGGGGAGTTTCGCTCGACGTGGACCCCCTCGGCACATTCATTTTAGTCTGACTTCAGCACTCGGCTAAGCCTGCAGCAGGGGAGTTTCGCTCGACGTGGACCCCCTCGGCACATTCATTTTAGTCTGACTTCAGCACTCGGCTAAGCCTGCAGCAGGGGAGTTTCGCTCGACGTGGACCCCCTCGGCACATTCATTTTAGTCTGACTTCAGCACTCGGCTAAGCCTGCAGCAGGGGAGTTTCGCTCGACGTGGACCCCCTCGGCACATTCATTTTAGTCTGACTTCAGCACTCGGCTAAGCCTGCAGCAGGGGAGTTTCGCTCGACGTGGACCCCCTCGGCACATTCATTTTAGTCTGACTTCAGCACTCGGCTAAGCCTGCAGCAGGGGAGTTTCGCTCGACGTGGACCCCCTCGGCACATTCATTTTAGTCTGACTTCAGCACTCGGCTAAGCCTGCAGCAGGGGAGTTTCGCTCGACGTGGACCCCCTCGGCACATTCATTTTAGTCTGACTTCAGCACTCGGCTAAGCCTGCAGCAGGGGAGTTTCGCTCGACGTGGACGCCCTCGGCACATTCATTTTAGTCTGACTTCAGCACTCGGCTAAGCCTGCAGCAGGGGAGTTTCGCTCGACGTGGACCCCCTCGGCACATTCATTTTAGTCTGACTTCAGCACTCGGCTAAGCCTGCAGCAGGGGAGTCTCGCTCGACGTCCCCTCGGCACATTCATTTTAGGCTGCAATCACTTTCAATTTATTAGTATTTTCATGTATCCGGAAGCTTTTGCGTNCCCCTCGGCACATTCATTTTAGGCTGCAATCACTTTCAATTTATTAGTATTTTCATGTATCCGGAAGCTTTTGCGTAATTCGTGCCAAGGGGACGACCGTCTGTCTTCCTGTCATCTTTAACAGGACTTAACGTGTATCGCGTAACTGCACCTAATTATCATGGCTTAGGCCCTTATTGAACAGCAATGGTCACCAGCAGACCACAGCGCCAAGTCCACATAAACTTATCACATGTCAGCGTAAGTGCATATGTATCAATAAGTAAATAAACGTCTTCAATAACTACGAGTGTTTTATTTGCTTTACCCCTTGGGATACTTCGGGCGCTGCACGCTATTGCAGCAGTAACAAATGTATGTAAGGCGTTCGAGGTGGACTACAACCTCGCCGGCATAAAGAGTGAAACCATTAGCTATGAGAAAATATTGGTGAGTTTATCATTCATAAGTGCCACAGATCGACATAGAACTCTAGAGACCCACGGGCCGTCGACCCCACGACCCTCACTAACTCATGCTCACTGAGTTATGGTTCCGGGCAATTTCACCAGTTTTCGTCTTAACCTAGCAAGCCGGGTAAGTAGTAACCTACATCAACATCCCCAGAAACCCATACACGGCAATTTATAGACTTTTATAAGAGGAAAGAAAATATCGTTTTGAGAACATTATGAATGATAATAATTTATTTGTGGGTTTTCGTGAGTAATGAGTGTGTATTGTATTGTAGTCATACAGAGACGCAAGCGCTTATTATTGATGTTGTGTTGGTGAATTCGATTGTTTGTACTGTTGAAACTATAGGTAGTATACGGACCGTAAAGTTTCTTGGTGAGTTTTACTGGACCCTGAGCTTTTATACAGTTAAGTCACCTTCTAGAAGAAATAAAAATAAACTAACTGACCTGTACCATAACAGAGACGTGTCACAATGCAATGCTAAAACCGAACAAAAGGCTGTAATTTTTTATTTATTTAACCAATAAAATGGGTTTATATTTTAGTGGTATAATATTTTCCTTAATAAAATATTATTATATTAAAATTCGAAATTATTTTTTAGAACATGAACGACTCTTCAGGCGTCGGAAAATGTTATATTTTGTTTTCCTAACGGTAGGAAAAATCTATATAAATTTGGAATCCTATTAGTATTTCTGCAAACAGCTTATTATGTACAATTTCATTTGTTCTTTACGTCAGCTTCTCGCCAAATTATTTATTAAGAAATACACAAATGTTATTCTTCTTATTCCTGGTTGCCGACGACGTGCGTCAAAACCAATGTGCGTCGCTCGTGCAACACTCTCGACGCCCGTCGCCAGCGTCAAATCTCTGATTGGCTGAAGCTCGTCACGTCGTTTAATTGTGAAAACCGCTTTAGATATGGTACTTTTAATGCACACACACACACACACACACACACACACACACACAGAATAGTGGATTTTTTGTACGGTACCTTGTTGAATAACACCATTAATTTCCCACCTTACAATCAAA
Organism: Clitarchus hookeri; assembly: GCA_002778355.1. NCBI lineage: Eukaryota > Metazoa > Arthropoda > Insecta > Phasmatodea > Phasmatidae > Clitarchus > Clitarchus hookeri. The sequence continues at coordinate 1,023,840 of NQII01000396.1, read as the reverse complement.
TAGAAGTTTATTAGTCTTCAAAAACGGCTATTCATTTTGAAAGATACAATTTTTCTAGAAAGTTCAGTTTTGGAATTAACATGTCAGATGTTAATTCCAAATTTAAAGAGGTTCCTGGTACAGCGTGGCTAATTCTTAAATTCGTATTGTTTCGTTATTTGGGTCTGTTGAGGATGATTTATTAAAAATTATAGTGCCTGAGACGTAAACTAAATACAAGCTTTAAAAGTCGTTGGAATTAAATATGTGCAACTAAATAATGAACAAAAATAATATAATTTACAAAATTTTCGAGGTTGCATTTCAAATTTTAACTGAGAGCTTATAGAAATTACAGGTACCTGTAACGAATCCATACCAAATATTATATTCAATGTATTTGTTTATACTTCGAGCCAAATCGGGGTTCATTTAATATACATAAACCGCTAACGCAGATCCAGATCAACATAATAATATACAGTTTCACATTACAGCTCTGTAATCAAATTTATTAAGATGCTAATTAATACTACCTGTATTGAAAATTTATTATTGATTCCTTNGCAGATCCAGATCAACATAATAATATACAGTTTCACATTACAGCTCTGTAATCAAATTTATTAAGATGCTAATTAATACTACCTGTATTGAAAATTTATTATTGATTCCTTTGAAAAACGTATTCACGTTTATTTACTCGAAACTCGCAAATTAGTGTACGATGTTGGGTCAGTCACGGACGAAAAATACTGGTTTCTAGCATATGTAACGATTCGAGCCAGTGATGTTTTGGAAGNCATTACAGCTCTGTAATCAAATTTATTAAGATGCTAATTAATACTACCTGTATTGAAAATTTATTATTGATTCCTTCGAAAAACGTATTCACGTTTATTTACTCGAAACTCGCAAATTAGTGTACTATGTTGGGTCAGTCACGGACGAAAAATACTGGTTTCTAGCATATGTAACGATTCGAGCCAGTGATGTTTTGGAAGNGATGTTGGGTCAGTCACGGACGAAAAATACTGGTTTCTAGCATATGTAACGATTCGAGCCAGTGATGTTTTGGAAGCCAGAGGTGGCGTGGTCACTCCTGCCATCGGCATCAGCAATATGCGTTGGAAAGGTTGTAAACACCAACTCCCCTCCATGTCTTCGATGAGGTTAACATTATTTAGGTAACCCTATTTGTCTTACGTTTTTTTTCCTACTGTTCATCCAGTTGGAAAGTGGTATACATCATTTCGAGGGCTGGCTTCCAATTCTTTCTAATATTAGGAATTGAAGACTGGTGATCCTCATTTTTTCAAACACCTTTGTATTTTAAACATCCTTCTAAACAAAGTAAATCGAAAATCAATGACCTCATCTCGGTAAACCTAACACCGTGCAAGTCACAAAGCATCAAGTGAGGCAGGGCAGCAACTGTGCAACTATCGAGTGAAGTTACAAAATTGTCATTGTATAATTCGCTACATATTAAAAATGAAATTATATTTGTAATCATCTTATAATTACAAACTGAGCACAGGTATTTTGGTTGTTTCTAGTTTAATTTTTTTTAAATGTAAATAAATTTCCAATATTGCCATTGCATTTTTGGCGTTGGCAACACGGCTGCGACCCGAGAAAATAGTGGATCGGAAGGGCCTATCTAGTGCCATCATCTCGGGATATAACTTCACAGCATGCTAAAAAACACTTTACTTGACTCTAATTCTGCGCAAAATGCGCCTGGCCTTAGAACGAAGCCTGCACAGCCAGAAAAACAGCGAAAAGAAAAAANGACTCTAATTCTGCGCAAAATGCGCCTGGCCTTAGAACGAAGCCTGCACAGCCAGAAAAACAGCGAAAAGAAAAAAACCATCAATCGAAACGAAAGTCCAGTAAACTCGCCAAACGGTCAAACGGCACACACACGAAATGATGTCGCNAAAAAACCATCAATCGAAACGAAAGTCCAGTAAACTCGCCAAACGGTCAAACGGCACACACACGAAATGATGTCGCTCCCCGACGCCAAGCGTCAAAAATCCGAACCGTCATCGACGGCACTTACAGAAGAACTTCAACAAAAAATACACATTTACCCGAAATAAATTTTCAAGAACACCTAATTATAGGAAAACTATGTAAATCACAAGTCTAAATTCATAGAAACAATAAATATTATTTGATAATTATATGGAATAAAGGTTTTTACGAAAATCGGAAAAATAATACCTGCACATGTTATATATAGTCATTGATAATCACAATTAACAGTAATTGTTTTGGGGCTTCACGTAATTTGCATTACATACCATGAAATGTGATGGTGAAGAGGGTTATGAAGATCGGAGTGTTTATGCTGTAAAACAGGTAAAATATATGTCAAATGTATTTCTATCGGGTCACTAAATTGTGTTAAATACGAGAATGCCTCTGGAAAGGAAACCTGAATGTACAAAACGTTATTCACAGGGTATGTTTTTGCTAAGGTTATACAGGTACAAACAACAGTAATCTAGCAGTGTCGGAATATAATGCATTCTGATGAAGTTTTGAAGGTTGACTTTTTCTATATTCACGAGAGGATTGTACTACATAACATATTAGTAGTAGAAACATATACAAATTGTATATCATTCAAAAAGACGCTCACAGTTGTTTACAAGCAATAGATGTTAACGATGACTCATCTCGTTTTGGGTTAATTGAATAGCGTTGCGCCCTACGCCCGGGCGCTACTTTAACTTGAGGTAGGCCCCACAGTTGGGCGCGAAATTAACGACGACTCACGTACCGCCACTGTAGAAGACATGGCGGCTTATATGGTCAGAGTTAATGTCCCCCAGGCACCGACTATAAAGTGCGTGGGGGTTATGGGAATTGTAATGAGGTAGACTATTATTGTTGTATTTTGAAGTACGAATATATTTTCTCGTATATATTCACAAATACACAACATCAACACTTGAGAGGTGCGGTACTGTGCTAGTTCGGTTACTCGGATTTACTGGGAGAATTCTTGGTTGAGTGGGGCTTCTGTGACGGTGATTGTCATACTTAACTCAGTGGTGAGTGCTGTCAGCTGTGGTGGGTGATCTCCGGCGAT
>NQII01000396.1:1010664-1020710 GCA_002778355.1 Clitarchus hookeri | reverse complement strand
CCGATATCCCGGCCTTAGTAACTGTTGTACTGACTTACTCTCTGCTCGAACTGACGTCTCTCGGCGGTGAAGATGAACTAACAACTGCCCCGATACGACTGCCTGACGTACCCGATATTACTGACTGACTGCGGTAGTAATCGACTGACTGACTGACCCCTCCTATTCTTGGAAAGGGGTTTTTATACACGCCAGCCGCTGCCCTGAATCGGCGGCACGTGGCGCATTTTAGGGGAGGGAAGGGGGTAAGAGGGGTGAAGTGGAAGAACGCCTAACAAGCCGTCCAACACACGTGTCCTCGTATCTGAAGGTTTGGAGGGGCGGGGCGGGGGTAATACCTCGGCACTAATACATCTCGTCAGGTATTTCTGCCGCGGTGCGTATTTACTGCGTTCAGGCGAACTACACCGGATTATTTGCTGATGACTCAAGAAAGCCCTGCACTCTCAACAGATCTCCCGGCGGGTAGGGGCGTACGAAGATGAAGGGGGGTGGGAGGGGAAGGCCTACGCTTCAGCTCCACGTGTATCGGAATTTTCCACCTGCCTGTGGTCCCACGTGCCGTCTCGTAGGCGCCAGCGAAGTGCGCTAGGCGGGGGTGGTGTGAGGGGGTGATGGATGTGAGCCAATGTCGTGCTATAATCCCTAAACCACCACGCGACAATGTGTATCGCAATGATACATTCGTTGAACAATCATGCACAGAAACAGGAAACAAATGCGCATCAATAATGGTTTACATGACGGTTGTATGCTGGGAGTGAGCGCAATTTCAGTTTACTGTGTAAATTTGACGGTGCGACAGCATGTGATTTACGAATGCTATTAAACGTGTTTCTTTGCGATTATTTCCATGTAGAGCGTTGAATCAAATTATTGTTCGAAAATATGAGTTTTTCTTTGCAATTATGTCCACGTGAAGTGTTAGAATATAATTATTATGCGGAAATAAGTGCGTTTGTGGTGTTTCGAGAAATGGCATAATGTGCCCAATACGTATGTTGTAGGCAATATATAACCAAGGACCTATATTCGCCGATTACGGGGGTGAGTAACATAATTTATACTCTAGTTAGTGCATGAAAAGTAGGTGTAGTTATTTACACTGTGTAGTGTTGCATGTGACATTAGGAATCGAAGGTTTTACGTACAGCTGCTGCTAGCCATGTAAAATGCAGAAGACCTAACAAAATTAAACCTAACTTCACGATAGGTGAACCACAGAGGGAGGATGAACCGACGGGAGTTTATATATTATACTTTTTTTTAACACACTATCTCGTGTCGGCACACTCTCCCTCTGCAATCAAATATCGTGAAGATAGGTTAAGTTAGGATGGTTCTTATTACATTTAATGACTTAACGAATCCAAATAACATGTAATTTACATACATTTTACGTGTTTTACCTCACAATTTTCCTGATCTTTGTAGCCCTCCCCACTAGCGCATTTGGTAGTATGTAATGTAAATATTACGATGCCCATAGCAAATTCGTGCTCAGTGTCATTATAACTTACGCTTCAACATGGCAAGGGAACGCAAATGACATGAAATTTACTTACATTTACGTGTTTTACCCCACAAATCCCCTGATCTTCATAGACTTCACCATTATCGCATTTGGTAGTAGGGGAGGGTGGGGGAATACCAAACACTGAAGAAAAAAATGCCGTATCTTTTGAAATTTTAAGTTTTTAATAACATTATTGAAGTTAACACAAACCTTGTTTCATATCCATTGCGTCAGTACAATATTGTTGAAAAAATTAGTTAATACATCTGTAATGAATCAAAACACAAGACAACGTACTCGCGAGGTATTCCCCATCCCACGGGGAAAAATCGCACATCCTGTGGGGAAATATTGCACACTGTATGGTTTAGCCCAAACACCCCATTATAAACTAGTCACTAACAATTTAGTGTTTATACAAAGTCCACACCGGAACCACAGCTCCTGATTTCTACCAAATTCCCCGCAAAACATGCAAGTTTCACAAGAATCTCCAGGTGTAGGTGGACTGACACGAGATAAAGGTTCAAGATCGTCAATTTCATTATCGTCACATGAATGAGAAAGGGAAATTATGTCCCTTGCTTCATCTGAACTGCCAGCGTTAAAAAGNCAATTTCATTATCGTCACATGAATGAGAAAGGGAAATTATGTCCCTTGCTTCATCTGAACTGCCAGCGTTAAAAAGCTTCTTCTTTGCAACGGACTTACTCGTTTTATTACATTTTTTCCCCTGTTTTCTCGAGCTTCAATTTCTTATGGTTGGTCTCCGTATGCAGATCAGGATTTATTACCCTTTTCTTTATTTTTGAGTTGGTTTTATTTTCCTTCAGTTGTTTACTCTTCACTGCTTCTTCAAGCTCGGCTTTTGTTGGCGTCGCAGTGAAAATTACAGAATGCTGCTGCGTAGGCCTAGATGTTTGCTTTGATGATCCAGCCGTGAGACTAGGAATGGTATTTATATTTGAAAACCGATTGGAAATCGTTCTGGAGATTGGCTGCTTGTTATGCACTGGTTAGGCTTATCACGTTCAGTCGCGCTCGTTTGCTGGTGATATTCTGTTTTTTCATTATATTCATTCAGAATGTTATTTTGTTGAATGTTTTCTTGTTGGTTACCCAATATTTGACTGTTATCGACTCCATTCTCGCTCTCTGTGACATCATCCGAAACGGTTACAATGTTAGCACTTCTCTCAGAGGCAAGAAATGCAAAGTCATCCTTTGTGAATTTATCAAGATTCATAGGATAAATACCAGCAGCAGATAATCCAGAAACTGCTTTCTCAATGGTCGCGGACCTCATAAATGCTTTGTTGAACAGCATTGCAACATCATCTGACCTTACCTTTTGAAATGCGTTGCCCTTAATAAACACGTCACACCCTCTGTTGTAGGCAATTTTTAAGGTCCCGAAGAATGTTAAGTCCAAAGGTTGGAGACGATGTGAAATGTGAGGAGGGATCGTTATCATTATGATACCTTGATCTCGACAAAAATTAATGCATGTAGTGTCTTGTGAGAGTTATGGTTATCTGTAATAAACAAAATTGGATCTTCTATATTGGGCTTCGCATGTGCTGCTAAATGTTCTAGCTATTTCAGGAAAAGATCTTCGTTGATCCATCCATTTTTAGAACAGTCGCAAATTGCCCCTTTACGATCCCTTTTCTTCAAAGTTGGAATAATTCTCACTCTTGGAAAAAGAAACATGGGAGGTATATACGAACGACTTGCACTCATGGCCACGCAGACAGTTATGGTTTTACCTCTCTCCAGGCTCTTTAGTGATCCAACTTGTTTTTTCCCTCTGGCAGCCAAAATTTTACTTGAGTCCAGACAACATATATTCCTGTCTCATCCATATTGTATATTCTTGATTCTTGAAATTTGTGTTTCGCCATTACCGTTTCAAGGTTTGAAGAAAATTATTTTACAGCTGTTTCATTGAAACCAACCACTCTATTCAAACTTGTTGCTTCCGGATTGCGAAGACTAACCTCTGTATTTCGTCGAGAAAACCCTCTGAGCCGGTATTTCCCAGCTGTTCGAGAACTTGCACTAAAACTATTCCGAATTGAATTTTTCTTAGCGAATTCGAAGGCAAAGCAGCGCAAATCAACAGGTGTTATTCCATGAAACATTCTAGCCATCGTGATTATATGATTAGTTATTTCCTTTTCCTGGTATATTGAGAAAGTAGAGTTCCTTCCTAAGATATCTTCATGTGACTGCCCAGATTTGTACCGATCTTTCAGGGTGGATACAAGACTTTAAACAAATAATACTTGTTTATTTTCATAGTGTTATGAAGTGATCAGGCCTTAGCTGAACGGCCTGACTGATCACACTGATCACACCTTCAAATATTAAACCAGGGCACGAGCATGATTGCAATAACACCTTGCGAAATACAGCTGCAGAAACCCCTCGACCAGCCTATAAAGGGAGCCGAAAATATTAAACAACGTGCCCGATATAGGTAAACCTAACACTGGGAGCGGTGGCTTTTGTCATCGGGGCAGCGGACCAAGAAGATATGGAGATGGGTGTGTCCGGCCGTCGTTAACCGCCTCCTAGAATCAGCCTCTTTCAACATGAACAAGGTGGAGACTTTCCAATTAGATTGTAATAGTATTGGCGTGCAGTAATAAAACTTATTATAATTAATTAGCATCTTGGTATTCCATTGAAGCTCGCTCGATAAATAGTCACGCAAATAGTTATTGTATAATCCATATGTTCAATAAACACCGTCTTACACTGTTATGCTCTACCATATTATGACTTATTATTTAACTATGCACACAGCCTCTTTCAGGTATGCATTTACTTAAAAGCTAATTCGTAACAATGGTGGAGGCTTGATTACTCTATCCTCTCGCTGCCTTGCATCAGCTTCTTTACCATCCACCCCCATTTCAATAAATTCCCCACCCACCCATGCTAATTTCCGTAGCAACAATGACAAAATTTTAGCCATGTCCACTTTTAACATTATAACTTATAGTTTTTAAGTAGCACTATAATTAAAATAATGTCATGTTATTTACTTTTAAAATTTATTATGTCTAAATAATAATTTACCTTCTACAGCCCAATAACTTAACTTACAAAGCAATTATTTGAAACCTAAATAACAAACATTATTAAAATTTAAAGAATTTCAGTATAAACGGCAAGTCTCTAATTGCGTATATATATGTGTGTATATATATACATACATACACCTGTAAACCATTTACCTCAGCAATACCATTCTAATAATTTAAATTAAGGTATAGATCACCTGTGTGATCTGGATGTAGTTATTTAAAATGAAACTATTACTGCGATAGTAATTCATATTCACATGACAATTAGCATTACATTAACTTTAAACTCATGCTAATTTAATAAATTCCCCACAAGACGTAATAATGTAGTAGATATTACTGTGCAAGGATAAAGGTACAAGATTTTATTATGCTCTCCCATCAGTCAACATATCTTTAAGAAAAATGCATAGAAATAAGGTATGCCAGTTAACTATGAGATTTTTTGTACGCTGATAGAAAACCTGTATTACGTCATTAGTTGCCATATGAAAGGAGGAGTAGTCGCGGTTATGTGTCACGCGACCCAGTTACAAAGTACCAAGACGACACATTCCCACATCAGCATTTCCTCGCGGCTCGAGCGCCAGTGTGGTGCGAAAAGGCGTGCCAGCGCGCGCCACGCAAATGTTTCGCCTTGCCCACTTTAAACGTTACTTGTATTGTTCTAGTTTTAAGTTACTCATAATCCCAATATTCTCATACACTTCCCACAATCCATTACAATACAGACACAGGGTAGAATGAATTCCGTTGGGTTCACGCAGTTCTGTGATCCTAGAACTTAGCCAATCCTCGTGGCTTTCAGACGTGCGAGAGACACGCCGTGTCAGTCATACTGTATTGTTTGATGCGCTGACTGCTAAATCTGATGTTAAGGGTATTTAACGAAATGGGAATAGTGTCCGAGATACACCCACTTCGACTGAGACTGCCCGCTCACGGTTTACCCACATCTACCCAATTGTCAGGAGTACTGCCTTTCGTTTCGCATGAGACGCGGAGCAATATTCGGGCCTCTGGTGGAGTGGTGACCCTACCAGAGAGGCCTTTCTTCTGTACTCTACTGGCCTTAAAAGAGTTCAGGCAGTAGGGGCGCAATCTGGATGCGTTGGACTTCTGCTGTGGGTCCTTTCTATACTACACAGTAACTTGAAAGTATACCACGAAGGTACGTTCGCTTTTGACCTTCATGTTGTAAGTTATTGAGTGCAGATTTTCCCAATCCTCGTATGCTACCTATTTGTGTGGAAGTAGAATTGTAATTAGTACCTTCTTAATTATTTATGTGTTCCTTTCCTCTCTACTATCTTTTATTTGCATAATCAGTGTCATGTTTTACTTACACTATGTGTTGATGTCCCTCGGCCTTGATAACATTTTATTTGTGTGAAACTTCTATCTTAACTTTTTAATAATCAATGTTACTATGTTATACTTATACGATGTGTTTGTGTTCACGTACTTATTAACATTTTAATAATTAAGAGCTTCATCCGGGTACACAGCTAACTACAATAAATCATTTTCAGAGAAAAAAAAATTATATGAAAACAGGTACTAGCGTAACCGTCCTCATTTGTAGACATTAACTAAGAACTGGATTAAAAACAGTAACGTAACTATATATTTGTAACATAAGTTGCTCAAGAAAATAATTGACAAAGACAGTTTAGAAATACACGAGCTTTAACTCAATGTGTAAGTACATAAGCTTCCAAGGTCGGACACAACCAGAAATATAATACAACCATAAATATAATAAAACCATAATTAAATTCACAATTTAATATTAAATAACCATAATCTGCATAAATTATTAGGGCCTCTTCNCACTCTCTTAATACATTTCATTTCAAGTTTCAGATCAACGGTGCCACACATTCCATGTCAACAGCAACCAGCAGTGATGTCACAACTACTACCTCTCATCCAAAGTTACTCTGGAGGTCGGTGCAAGCAACCCCCTCGATAACATCTGTCCTGACGTCAGGCGCAACAACCTTAGCACCGCGCTCACAGCCATCAGCACTAGCGTTTACCGCAGTTCGCGAGCCAGACGTATCATTATACAGGTAACAAGCTGTTTTCATATTTTACACACAACACTCACACTGCACCTTGCAAGTAACGGTAACACGAACATTACAAACTTTACTTTACTCAAAAGTTCCAACATAACACAAATCATCAATTAAATGAAAATTGAATGTTATAACTCACAGGAGGCCTCCAGTACGAATCAATCTTTGCAAACTACATAATATAACTTCGGGAAATAAAATAATTTTTCAAATACTATCAACTTAATTACTTTCACGAATGGAATATTTTAATACATACACAACTTTCATAACATATAACGTATCACATATAATATCACATTGAAGAATGGCCACAGTAGAAAAAAAATGATGTCATTAAGAAGTAAATTTTGATATTAGTAGTAGTGACGATTATAATTTTGTTTGTAAAATGCAATACATACTCTATGTAGATATTATTATCTTATTATTACTAATACATCCTATGGTAAAAAATACTTAACATTTCTGTCAAAATTTGTTAAAAAAAGTATATTTTAAAATACATTTCATAACATTTTTAGTATAAGTATACCCTTCTCCCCCTTCCCTCATATTGAAACGTAATAGAAAAGCAGTTGCAACATTTCTTTTCTTTTTGAAAATTATGAAAGTATTAATTATTCATTTAATAATATTCTACGTTTTGATACCATCCCATCAGTATCGTACCACCGTGGCATTTTAGTATGTAACATTTTCCTATCACATCACTATTTTTGTCAGTGTTCTAACATGTATTAATTTTCAGCATAAGTATTTTCTGTACAAACGAAACACAATAATTATTGTAAGGGCGAGAGCCGTTAATTTTAATAATTCAAATTGTTTACAGTTTGAATTATTCTATTTCACTATAATTACCAATGTTTTACATTGTATTACTGTTTCATTCTTTACAAGAATTATTATATCAAAAGATCTACGCCACGTAGTGCTTAGGGACTCATAACCTCAAGAAAGACTGACGCGTTCGGTCCCACACAGAGTGGTCTGCCGCGCTTTCGCGTGGAAGACAACTTTGCACACCCCAGCCGAAATTAAGTTCATGGCCCGCAAGGCTACTGCAAACACACATCACAGTGTTTGTTCAGCCCACCTTGCCCGAGGACTACACGAAAGCAATTGGCAGTTCCTACTAACTCATTCGTCTACTATAATGCCTTTCAAAAATTTTCCTAACGTAGCGAAGAGGACTTCACCCCGGTCCATATTCCTACTGCCAGACGATGAACCACACAAATTCAAAATTATATTCCTCTATCCCCACAGATTATAGGGTGAGATAAGGCCATCTCGCTAGCGAACATTGGGGGAATATGTTATGAAGTGATCAGGCCTTAGCTGAACGGCCTACCTGATCACACCTTCAAACATTGAACCAGGGCACGAGCATGATTTAAATAACACCTTCCGAAAGACAGTTGCAGAAACTTCCTCCATTGACCAGTAAACGGGCCCGAAAATATTAAACAACGAGCCCGATATAGGCAACGTAACACGGGGCAGCGGACCAAGAAGACGTGGAGATTGTAATAGTAGTGGTCTGCGGTAATAAAACTTATTATAATTAATTAGCATCTTGGTATTCCATTTAAGCTCACCCAATCAATAGTCACGTAAATAGTTATTGTATAATCCTTATTTTCAATAAACCCCGTCTTATACTGTTGTGCTCTACCTAATCGTAACAATATACTGATATAAATCTGTACTTAGAAACCTTACTGAAATGTGTAATTTTTGTAAATATTTAAAAGGTATTTCTATGAGGTGAAGCTGATATTTCGCCTTGGAATTTGTATCTTGTTAGTGTTACCTGCCTGGAACTTATTTAGAATTTTAACAAAGCTTAGCTTGAAAAATATTGTGATTTTGAGATCGCTGTCGGCTCGTTTCTTCTCACGCAGCATGATATAGTGCTTGGAGACATCATCTTGATTTTTTTTGTTATAATGCTGCGCCGATATAAAGTTAGTTAGCTATGCCGAAACAAATGTCTTAGGTCTGCAGTTACGTGGGAAATGGAAGTGAAGAGGCTCCCAAATATTAAGTAATTTAGAAATTTAGTGCATCGACATCAAGACTTCCATTTTCGGAATGGGAGCTAGACTTGGAAAGGCCAGGCCGCGAATGCAGCTATCTCAGATGTGAGAGATCTAAATTTATCTTTATCTTGATAGCCGCTCTATAAACTTGAGAATGAAACTGTTCTATTCTTTTTTGTGTGCTTGCATACGAATGCTTACCTAAACCGTAAAATTATTAAAATTAAAATATGTTATCACATAAAAACATTTAGAAGTAATGTATATAACAGTTCACTGCAAAACATTCTCAGAAAAATTTAAAAATGAAAGAATTTAAGTTAAGTTTGACGTTTTACCCAGTCGTTAAATGAGATCGCTTTTGCTTTGATTACACTGAGCTATGCTGTGTTTCGTAATGTTACCAGAAAAATGATTGTATTAAGTAACTAAGTACCTGTTTACAGTTAACGATCTCAATCCATGAAAGGCGCCCAATAAGATAAAATTATGATTTATTCAGTATAGGAGTGTTTGCTAAGGAAAGATAGTTGGTCTTGCATATCAAAACATCAGTTGTGGGCAATGCCACTATTAATTATTCCATAGTTAAACTTCAACTCTTCTGATAACTTTCCTGACTAAATTTTCACTGTGTTTAAATTTCCATTATATGTTGATTTTTATTTCGTGCAGGAATATAATTGATTAAAGTGCGTAAGTGTGAGTGAATATATTCGGGCGGCCCTTAACATCGGGGTCTTACTCGTTGAACATACATGTAAAGTGCATGTGTATCTATGTAGGTTTCTGTTTCAATCCAGGGTCACTCATGAATATTCTGGTAAGGTTTTTTTTTGTTTGAAATTGTACTTGTTCTTCTTTGTCATGCGCTCATGTAATGTCAATAGTGCTTCAAAATCGTTTTACGTTTACCTTGTTAGTAATTATTTTCTGTGTTATCTGTTCCTATATGAAATATGGTAGGTATACGAACTAGTATATTCTCGCTGTCGTACCACTATAATCTGTATTGGCTACTTCACAGAGATATTAATTAATCACTATACTGTAAACACCGGTATGGTGTGAGAGAACCATGTGCATTGGGAACACCCATTCACACACAGCACCATTCATAAGTGTTCGAAATGTCGATCACCCTGCATCAGACACGATTCTGCTCTCCTTCTTACTTTCACAGTTGCTGGGCGGACCTCATCATTGTTGGGAGATCCACATGCTGCTCTGATTATATCTTTCATGCCTTCCCTCTTGTTGGACGCACACAGTAGACAATGTATTAATTCTCCCCCCCCCCCC
>NQII01000396.1:963673-1010656 GCA_002778355.1 Clitarchus hookeri | reverse complement strand
AACAAGAAGTCATTTGGGGCCAAGTATGGAGAATATGGTGGCCAAGCTAAAGGACCCATTCATCCAATCCATCCTCTGGGGAATAACCTGTTAGCAACTAGCCGAGCTTTGCATGAAATGTGAGCAGGACAGCCATCCTGTTGAAGCCGCAGTGTAAGTTTCAGAGCAAGAGGGATATCTTCGATCAGCTAATACAATATATTCTCTAGGAAGTCTGCATAAGCTGCACCATTCAATGGCCATTAAAAAAATACGGTCATATAACACGATGTCTGAGAAGGCCACACCAAGTATTAAGGCTCCACATATGTTGATTATCTACTTTATATAGCCAATGTGGGTTGACTGCAGACCAGTACTGGGCATTATGTATGTTAACATCACTAATACTCTTGAATGTGGCCTCATCAGTTCACAAAATGCTGCGATGGAAAGCACGGTCCTTGCTCAGGCGAATTCGATTTTTTTTTGTGTCAACCATAGACAGCCTCACTTGAAAATGGAAAGCTTTTCCAAAGAGTTGATGAATGTGTATTTTTGCGTTTACAAAGTGTCACAGGTTACATAAAGATTCTGGATACTAAGAGATAAAATAATCACTGTCTCAGTATATGTTAATTTTCTGGAGAACGTTTCTCCCCTTAAGGCCAGCCATCCAGAAAAACCTCAAGTTCACGAACAAATTGACATGGTGGAAATTTTAGTTGCTGTTACAAAATCTGATAATGAAGGAAGTGGAACACAGCATCAGCTGGTGCACAAATCAGCCACAAGTGAAGATGCACTAGTGTGATAGGAGAGAGAAAGAGATAAGACAGAATATAGGCGAGGACAAACTGAAAACATAGTTGATTAAAACTTTAATGTGCTCATCGTTACATTACGATCTCCGAGTCACATCAAAGTGTTTCAACACATATCGGCCATGTCACCCGAGCGCGCACACACCGGCAGTCAAGTCCACCACACACCATCATACCTGTCCCCTGTCATAGCTACCAACTTACACACTATAAAACTAGGCTTTCCTTACACTACCACCTATTCTGCTAACATAACCTGGCTACACTCAGTATATAACAAAAAACCATATTAAAGAAGCTAAGATTAGGAGATCAACAAGACGAAGGAAAGGTAAATTATACACTTGCTGTTGCATACTAGAGACCAAAATGTCCCATATTGTACAGGATTTCTCACATCCTGAGGCTGAAATAATTATCCTGTTTGAACTTAGGATGGTACGTCATAATATGATAGATCATATAATATATAATATGGTCCCATATCTCAAAATTCTTCGAAAATAAGCTGAATATTAATATACATAGTGTCAGTAATCTCCGCGATTACAGGCGCGTTTAGGCTGCTGTTCTAACCCAATGGCAGAATTGTTTTGAGAACATAAAGAGATGAAAAAATACTACTTAATGCTACAAAACTGTCTAATTACTAATTTTCTATGTGTGGCTAATATTTTGTTGTTGTCAGCTATATGTTAACAGAAAATGTTGATTTATATTTACTACTGATTTTTGCTCAGCAACTTACATATAGTATTAAAATCTGTTTTATTAATTTTCCTTGATAATTTTACGGGGATCATATGTGTGTCGAATTGTCTGAAGTGTCCCTCATGGCAAATCTGAAAAGTTGGGAACCCTACTTGCAGGTAACTTCGGCCCAAATGTAAATTCCATGCAGTAATCGCAGGCACGTAATTGTCGGTTATGTCACACCCGAATTAACATTTTAAATATGCATTCATAGATACGTAATATCATATATTTATAGCTATAAGCTTTTAAAGTAACAGATAAAAATATTATTAAATAATTACAAATTATTGAAGTTACTTCAATGAAATAATTCTAGTTTTTTTTTCTCTGTAAAATAAGAACTAAACCATACAGCAGAACACAGCAAAATTGGTTCTAACAATTACATAATTAAATATGAGATACTCAAAATTTTGGCCAAAGTTACCCACAAGGATCAAAGTAACCCCTCCCCACTTATTTTATGGTAATGATAAAGGAAACATACGTTTTTATTGCATTTTGACCATTATGTATTGTTGCATAAGGCTGTCTGAGATAATGGCTGCCGAATTCGGTTCCTGGTTACTTAACATAATTAAATTCTCATCAATAATATTTTTATATTCTTTAAATGCTATGTTTAGTGCCCCCATACACTTTTTTTGTATAGCTGTAAAATATATATTACTGCAAGAAATTTATATATGCATCAAATTAGTATTGGCGAGACAAGTCCATAATAAGCTGCTTGCCTATGTACTTTCAAATACAATCTGCATTATATGTGCCTATGAAATTCAATATGTTGTCAAAAAAAAGCGTGATTTATCAGCAGTTCTGGTGCAGAATTCGAATTATTCTCGTAAAGGTGTGGTCGGAGTGGAGATAATGGAGAGATTTGGACGGCTCTTAACATCGGGGTCTTGAGAGCCGATGAGTGTGAAGCGAGGTGAGTATGGAGTAGGGCCGGAATGAAAGGGTGGGGGAAACGGGAGATCACCGAGAAAACCTGCTGACCAGCGACATCGTTCAGCACGATTCCTATGTGCAAAAATCTGAGGAGTGACCCTGCCGAGAATCGAACCTGGTGGAACCCTGGAGTGGGATGGGAGCTCGTCGTTTTGCCTAAAGTTGTTTTGCCTATTTAAAGAGAGTAGTTTTGCCTAAAGTAGTTTTCACTAAAAGTCATTTTGCTTAAAGTCGTTTTGCATATGGTCGTTTTGCCTAAAATACTTTCGCCAAAAATTCTAGCCCCTCACCTAAATGTCCAGAAAGTCGTTTTGCCTAAAATAGTTTTGCCTAAAGTAGTTTTGCCTTTAAGAACAACAGAGTTTCTTAATGAAAAAGTTACAGAAATTATTGAACTTTGTGCTAGAATTTGAAGTTATATTAGTACCGTTTACCATATGATGCATACGTCTGTAATATTGTGTTATTAAATTTTTCCTTTGGTGTCCACGGTTTAGTCTTTTTCTTAAGTAGTTGTGCTGTCGTCAACAGAAAAAGCTATTTATTGTCAAGGTAATTAGCAGTTCGGGACCTCCTTTGATGAAACCAATATTAATAAAATCCGTATTTAACTTCAATGGTTGCAAAATATATTTTAGATGTTCTGCATTTGTATTTCAAAATTGATTGTGCTAATTTTTATTGCTTCTTTTTTTGTGATTATAAAATAATGACTCATAAATGTTGCAATTTTCAATGCAGCTACGGGGAAATAGGAAGAATTAAAAAATAATTCTTAAAAAAATTGTGAGAAGAAAGTTTTACTTGATAAATTCTTGTTGAGAATTATTTATTAAGCTATACTTCCGGGTGTGTCGAGGACTTTTGAGTCTTGCTCGGTGCCATTTTATAACGCGTAAAGGTAGGGTTTCTAATGATACCCTGTAAACCTCGGCCAACCTTTGTCTCGGTTCCAATAAACTGCGACACTGTTATGGGATGAAATGACACTATAAGTACTTCATTAAAACTATCGTAACCACTTCCATTTCCCACACAGCAATAATAATCAAATGGAAAGTGTCTGTGTAAGCCGGGTTCACCCAGAGTCACGAATGGGGTGAAATCACTACCACTAAACCACCCGGTCGTGAACACTACCTCGTATGAACCAGACGTTGTGGTAGTAGGGTTCGTAAACATGATCGAAAGTGGGGTCGTGATCACTCCGGTAGGTTGGAGTGAACACGATCGCTTCAGTCGTAAAAGTTCTACCGAAGGCGAACTGTGAGTATACCACACGAATAGTGACTAAATAATAAAATTCGTAGAAATGTACTGCGATGTGGAATGTTTGTTGAGAATAAATTTCGAAGTGTACAAGGATCAAAATTCAAGGGAAGATTTTTTATAAGTAAATAAATATATGTATGTAGGATTGGCCTAGTATTAAGAATTAAAACAAATATCAACAACTTTAATATCGGTATCATACTGAAACCAGGAGAATATGCTAATAACATTTATCGGCCTAAGACCCCATAATTTCCAATTGTGCATTCATCGCAAAAAATTCCGAAATTAATAAAACCGCATCCAATCTTACAATAAGTGATTCACTAGTTCAATGCGGCACAACTTCAATGCGACCGCAAGAGGAAAACCCGTTGTGACCTGGATGACACTCCCGAAGGGAATGCGACTAGCCAAAAGGGGACAGGTAAGACCTTTAATGTTCCTTCAAGATCACATCAGGCCACTTCATAAAAAAACATCTTCAGGATCGGCATGCTCTACTGTCGTATATTGGGAAAAAAATGTAAAATTTGAACCACATAAAAAAATTTGTCACCGGAGATAGAGTTTGATGTGGTGCCTAAATTTTGTCCAAACATTAAAAAAAAAAACCTGGAGAATTGGAGAGTTGTAGGCCTCTCAATACCAATACAGAGTCTCGTTTCTAATGAATGAATCGCTAATGGAAAGTGTAAATTATTATTTTCATCTACCTATCTACCTACTATTTGGCATTACCACAACCATAAACAGCCACCGCCTTCAGCCAGGATGCCACCCAACAGCACATTTGAATGAAATTCCACCGATCATCAGAGAAAAAAGTATTTCATCTCCAGCTGAACATAATCCTGAAGAGGACAGCTTGGATCCTGGGTTTTCATCAATGAGTTCTTCCTTTTAAGATTCCCTTGAAAAGTCAGTTTGTTTAGATATTATTATAGTTGTGTGAATCCTATATTTGAGTTTGTGATATGAAATTTAATGACCATGAATCGAGCACTAAAAACATCTTTACGGGAAATGAGCCATGGGGTGGAGCGGCGAAGGAGATGAACACTACATATAAGTCTTTATGGAATGATTTGCATAATTTTTCAAAAATTTGCCAAATTCTTTAAAATTTTAAAGCATTTTCCAGTATTTTCCCAATTTTTAAAGTAATTTTTGCAGTTTTATTTTTATTTTCTCGGGTTTAATTTTCCTGGGCCCAAGGTCAAGGTAGCGGATAACTGAGATGGTGGTCAGGGTCAGTTATGCAATTTTTCCTTGAATTTTTACAATGTTTTTGTGATTTGTTTAGAATTTTTTGCGCCCGAGTTCGCCCAGGGTTAAGATTAAAGCCGCGGGCATTCAAGACGGCGGCCGGGCTCGTTAATATAATCTCTCCTCCGATTTTTACAATATTGTTTACAAATGTTTGAATTTGTCTAAATTTTTGATTTTAAGGTTGCCTGGAATCAAGGCAAGGGTCACCACAGATCAAAGTCGAGATAATGGAAATCCAATATGGTGGTTCTGATCAGTAATGTAATCTTTCCTGATTTTTAAAACGATTTTTGAGAATTTTCTTGTTTTTTTAGATTTTAAGGTCGCCAAGGTCGCGGACACAGGGTCAAGGTCATTGGGCCAAGGTCACCCGTGTCCATGATCGTTGTCAGCTGAAGTCACAACATGGCGGTGGTTGGCACTTGGCCCCTCTACCGAGTGCCATGTCCTAGCTCTCTCATAATTATACTACTATTGTTCTCTTCACTGAGATGTTCGTGGTAAGGACATCAAGAGCACCAAATCAAGATGTCCCCTTTGAACTACGTGAGGAGTCTGCGCGAGTCTGAAAAATCTCTGGGAATTAATAAATATTACAAGAACACTTAATTCAAAGAAAAATTTATTGCGTACAACCTATAAATTTAAAGAAACTATAAATATATTAAACAATAGCTCTGTTTCGAAGTAAGAAATCTTTTTTTAGAAATGCATGGATTGTTTGGTAGTTTTTTTTGCGTTATATCAATAAGAATGATAATGTTTGTAGGTGATACAAATTTAAAGGGTCTTGATAATAATATTAAATATATTTGGTCAAGACATACATTTTTATGAAGGGACGGTGATCTACCGGTTATCTTCCCACTACGGCAAACAGGAGCTCGATTCCTGGCAGGGCAATCACACATTTTCGCAAGTGGGTAACTTGGCGGATTTTGTCACGGGTCGGTGGATTTTCTCGGGGTGCTGTAGTTTCTCCTGCTATTGCATTCAACCGCTGCCTTGTCTCCACCTCATTTCATCCTCGTAAGCCCTTTACACCTCAACTGCTATGTGTCACTCAAATGTCTCCCTGTTGTCTTTTTCTCTGAGCAGATAGCACAGACAATTATATAAATACTTAATTTTTTTAACGAGTTTTCTGTATAAAAGTACCCAACATATTCAATATTAAAAAACGTCACAAAGTAAAATGACGGAAGCGTAATTCATTTAGAGTGCGCGCGCCGCGACGACGTCCGCGTCTGCATCTGAACCTTACTGGATGACGCCCAACTCCGCAGACGTCAACAAACCAGTCTCCTCCACCAGTAATAATAACATATTATAATGAATGCACAGTATTGATTCTGAAGCAAACAGCGAAGTCACCCTGAGGGGCGGGGCAGTGGGAAGACATAGGCTTAGTAAACAACATAACGTTTGTGTAAACTGAAATACTCCTGAATTATGCTTATCTTGGAACGATACAAACAAGTTTTAATAACACCGCTTTTTAAATTCAGCAAAGCCCAGTATAGTTTGTCTTTATTTCTCTTTGACCGAGCAGTATTGCAGAGGCTAGCTCTAGTATTAAAACAGAACAATTTTTGCAGATTTCATAGAGAGTTCGGTGTCGACAAGTTTGGGAAAAGCAGCTCAATAACGCAATCAAGGTTTCTGCAAATGAAGAAAAAGATATTGCATCAAGGAACGCCCATGTTTTTAATGATGTTCAATACAACATTGTAATAGGCATTGCTGGATGGTGCAAACGATCCTATTGATATACAGACATGTAGTGCGAGCTCTGTTGTAGTAAGTATTATGTCTTACAAGATGTATACAAACGAGGCTTGGTGTTGTATGTTCGTGGGATGTTACGAATGTACTTTTAATGATACAGTTTGCGTTCTACGAGGTATAAAGTATGTTCCTACACGGATTAATACAGTATTTGCTTTATTATTTTATGTAGTATTTATAATTCAATAGTCTGTTAAATTTCGTTAATTTTTTTATTGTATTTTTATACCTTTTTGCGTGTTCGAACGGAGTTCCGTTACCGATATACGTCATTTTCTATACAGTAAAGTAACTAATTGTTTGGTTTTTGAAACGATTATTTACTGAAAATTTAACTATCATATTCGATGATATTCAATATAGTGCTTGTGGAACCAATTTAGCAACGTGAAGAAAACTATAGTATCATACACCGTATGGACGATTTCCAAAAT
Source organism: Clitarchus hookeri (assembly GCA_002778355.1). NCBI lineage: Eukaryota > Metazoa > Arthropoda > Insecta > Phasmatodea > Phasmatidae > Clitarchus > Clitarchus hookeri. Next base: position 1,003,380 of record NQII01000396.1, on the reverse strand, counting down.
TTTAAACTAACGTATAAGAAATTTGGGCAAAAGTGGAAATGCTCAAGCCCAGAAGTTAGGGTCACTGCAATAAAAAATGATGGCTTCTACTACACCATTAACTCGAGACCGCACTGAAGAGTACTATTTACAGTAATGCGTTAGTAACACACCATTGAGCTATGTGCTCGGAATCCTATTGTTGGTAAGTTGTTCGTTTACGTTTATTGTAAATCTGTTGATTGCCTCATATAATGATTTGGCCTGCTGTAAACGTATATATTACCAACGTAATTCATAATGTACGTCATTTTGATAAAGGATCTATAGGCTATTCATGTAACTTTTTACAGTTCATAGTATTGACTCTAAAAACTATATCAGATTTTTTAAGATCGGTATTTTTATGATAAATGTGCTCTTACCATGGCATATTGGCTGAAATGGTCCGCTGAATAGTGTTTAGTGATGGTCTTCATGTCACTTGTGGTTTCACGTTGTTATATTTGTAATGTAACACAATCGTCAATCCATCTTTAAAACATTCATGCAAGATTTTATGGCTTTTAAAAGCTTCGTTTAGTTTCTAACACTACTCATTATTACATTTTTTACAGTTTTTTTAACAGAAGCTAATAAGGTGCATTTACAGACGTTTACCGCCAACTCTATTTGTTTGTTTCGGGTAGCGACACTTTTTATTTTTGCATACGTAAGAAACTATTACTTTACAACGAGTAATGGTTGCTCTCTACAAATGTCATGGTTTCATACAAATATTTGCTAAACGTTTATGTACATACATTAAATATTTATTATACACAGTTTATTATAATCACATATAAAATCGTTGGGTCGGCGATTACTCTGTGGTTCGGAACCCACTTATCTTGACGGTAGCATCTGTTGCCTGTGTGAATAACCGTGCGACGAGCTTACTGCACTGAGTGGCCGCTGCTGTTCAATTTTTGAATTTGACCGGCTGGATCAGTGGCCGTTAATACCGCGCTGGAGAATGGAGATCGTAACCTCTAGCTATACGCTATCCATAGGAATTCAGGCGGCCATACCGTGCGATGTACGCCGTTAATACGGGCCCNGGAAGGGGGGGGGGGAGGAGGTTTAGTTATTGCACTAACATGCTGTAGAGTACCTGTATTTCAATTCGCATTATTGTTGATAATAACAGCTGCATTTCAAGAATATCGCAAAAAATTTGCTACTCGCAGTGAACGAGGTTACCTAAATCGCTCCCCGAAAAGCAGAATCAAGCCTCCGAATCCAATGACTCGAACAACCGTGTTGGAGTGAGTCTCTATGTGACAAGCACCAAGTGAGCAAGTAAGTTATGAGAATCAGGGTTCAAGGTTTGTCGACACCGTCGCCTCCGAGGACGTAATAAGAAATCTGCGGCGGCACGAACCTACTTTCTCTCTTGTTGTTATCGTCGTCGTTTGCATCTTTGCTGTAATATTGTGTAAAACGCAGTGTAATAAGAGTGGCTGTTCCAAAAGGATTGAAACGCAGCAATACGTGAAGTGCCCAGTATATCTTAAACATGAGCCTAAATAAAGATCGTTCTGAGAGTGTTTACGAGGTGAGGACACTTGTACGGGACATATATAACTGTAATTCTTTTCGTGACACAACTCACGTTTTGCAGCCGTACCAATCTCTTCTAAACTTAACAGAACACTGGCAGAAATCATGCGCCACACGCAGAAACAGACTAGACTACACTACAGTAAATTATACCAGCAGAGAAATTCATTATATGGTTTACTGGAAAAAAAAATTGGAATAACAGTTTGAAAGACATCAAAGAAAAAATTTGAAATACTCGAGAGAATTAGTGTGAGCTGCTTTTATAGTGCTAGTGTCATCCTCTTACCTTTGTACTAAGGTAAGAGGATGACACTAGCACTATAAAAAAATATATCATCTGAAATAATTCAGTTTCTCAGCGTTCGGAAACAATCTCAAAATGAACGTTTAAGTGCGTTTGTGTAGCTCGTGTTCTTGCTGAAAATCATTCTATTCAGGGTGTTCGTAGGCAAAAACTGAGTTGGTCTCGTAATCGAGTAATCAGTTATGTAGATGGAAAATAGGAATTCCAAATATTAAAACTCCTCTTTTTATTTGCAATCTCACGATATCTTACATAGCAAGACTCACAGGCCCCAGGTGCGTCTAAAGAGTTTTGCACCTTAACAAACACAAGCGGGTTATTACGCTAATATATTTGCACTATCTGTTTGTGAGGACATCGCCTGATCAGGTTCTCTTCATTACGTCGCACTGACTGCACGTCTTCATTTCTTCTTAAGCCTGATTTCAAAACTCGCGACTCGAATATATTTCCTATATATTAAACACCTACAAGCGAAAACCACATCGGTTCTCTTGACCCTTTGCCGTACAAGATGGTTTCTTCAGAAAGCATATTCATCAAACTTAAATTGCTGCCCTTAGGTACGTTTAACATTTTCGTAACAACGTTAAATGTGTAACGTAATATTCGGCTATGTCAGGACTATGGTCACGCGCTGTTTTAGAAATGTACGCTGCTATGGCAACAACAACAAAATCCACCGCTCGCTAAACAAAAACAAGGTTCGCCAATAAAATTAAATTAACATTCCTGACATTCAAAATATCTATACCTAGTTCCTAATAACAATAACAGGAATAGGAAAGGAGAACCAGCTATTGCGAAAAAGTTATGAGATGCGAGCCCAGTTACGGAGCACGCTACCGCGCTTCCCAGAGCTAATTAGATAATTAAATAGGCCTATGTGTAAATTGCAGCATTGACTGATAACACATACTAAAAGTCATAGCCATTGTTCAGCCCATTGATATTTTCCAAACTATTTAAGTTAATATAATATTGAAATAAACATGTNCAATTTCATTATCGTCACATGAATGAGAAAGGGAAATTATGTCCCTTGCTTCATCTGAACTGCCAGCGTTAAAAAGTTATGAGATGCGAGCCCAGTTACGGAGCACGCTACCGCGCTTCCCAGAGCTAATTAGATAATTAAATAGGCCTATGCGTAAATTGCAGCATTAACTGATAACACATACTAAAGTCATAGCCATTGTTCAGCCCATTGATATTTTCCAAACTATTTAAGTTAATATAATATTGAAATAAACATGTNTAAAGTCATAGCCATTGTTCAGCCCATTGATATTTTCCAAACTATTTAAGTTAATATAATATTGAAATAAACATGTATTGATGACCGCGAAGAAGAAAACTTTTTAACACCAGAAATGCTCCCTATCATGTGTTTATTCTCTAACGCGAATCACAAAAACGTCTCCTTAAGCACGATAAAGATTTGTTATTTCCATTTCATGGCAGGAAATTTTCTTTAATGATTCATTTCACACGCAATTAATTTTATGTATAATACTGCATTTGCTGTATTATTAATATTATTTAAGAATACTTATTTTCTTTATTCGCAATTAATACATTTTTTCAGTTTGTTTATTTAATTATTTTAGTAATGGGGCCAGTCCATTGGTACATAACTGTTACTATATAACTGCTAACTATAACCGTCACACAAATATAAATCACAATTTGTTGTTAATATTACGTCATGCCGCTATGAAATATTTTTTACGTTCAGTCGGTTATAGCTAGTTTTTTTTTCTGACTACTGATCTAGGATTCGTATTCCACACTATCACAGGCTATCTCGATTTAACTTTATATGTATAATAAATAAGTGGAAAACATGAGGTGATAAAGCAGATTAACAAAATCCTAAATGATTATGGTTTAAAAATCCTTGATACATATGCGTATGAGGCTTACACATGGGTCGCAGTTAAGCCTTCTACTACGTTAGATTTCCTGTGATACATAACGTAATTATATAAGGCGAAAAATATTTGCATGGCCGGCCAAATGATTATGACCCTTTTGGAGTGGTCAGCGCAAATATCTGTCAGCGTCATTTTGTACATATTGCCCTCAGCTGAACGTAATTTTTGTCTGTACGTAAACATGTCCGTAGCTGTGAAGATAAGGCCAGTGAACAGTGACGTACGTCGACAATTGTCGTTTAAGAAACACACTTAGGTGCGTCATGACATGCCATCTTTATGAAATATTTTGATTGTTTCCACAACAATCTGTGTTGCAATAACCTAACAGAATATTCTGTTGTTGGTACCCTCAAACCCGATTGCAGGACTGTTCAGTACTAGCAGCACAATATTCTGTTTAGTACAATTCAGATTGTTGTGGGAGACATCCAAATATTGTTGAAGTTGCTCTGTTATAGATACTATCTGCTTTGTAGTAGGAAAGCAGTGCTATGCTGTGGCAGCCATACGCACAGTAGCAACTACAATTGCAGACAGGAATATAACAAACAGTTATGATGGCAATGCATTACTACATCTATTAACAACATTAAGATGGAATCTACAACCCATCAGTTTGGCTGTCTCTATTTTAACAGTCTAGATGGTTCCTACAACCATAATGTTTTTAGTAAACATAATGTACTATGTTTTATTCTGGACTAGTTTTGAGTGGTAATTCTTTCACATCGAAACAAACATGTAATACGCATGCAGCAGGTACTGCGCGAGAGGCTCTGGAATGCGGGCAGGTGGTGGTTGTAGCCTGCAAGGTCGCCACCATCTCCTCTACTTCATACTACCAGTACTGAAAATATTTTTATTATTTCATTTAGTTGTAAATAATATTCTTTAAATTTAAGATTAACATGAAGTTAAGTTTCAATTATTATCAGCATCTGCCACGATCGTGCTCTGAAAATGTCGTCAANAATTTAAGATTAACATGAAGTTAAGTTTCAATTATTATCAGCATCTGCCACGATCGTGCTCTGAAAATGTCGTCAAATGGCTTATACACTGACTAATCAAAATTTTTAACCTAGGTTACATAATATATAGTATAAATTACTTCCTTATCGACGTGTCGCGAGAAAAGTCTTTAATTTACATAATAACTTATGAACACTTGTATGCATACGAAAAAGGCCTGAGTTGTTAATTTTACTTATTGTATTTCGATATTATGTAAATTAATTGCGGTCAGACAGGACATTCAAAGTAAAAGATCACAAAGAAAAATAGCAACAAAACATATTGGTTTACTTTGATAACGCGAATATACAACGTAAATTAAAATAATATGTATGCATATATCTAAAATAATTTGAATGATAACTAGTGCAATGCTTGCCTAAATAACTGAACTGTCATTCCGTAATAAATCATTCACTTTCGTATAGTGGCAACGCTAGTTCCTATTTTGAAGAAGAAAGATCGTNAACTGTCATTCCGTAATAAATCATTCACTTTCGTATAGTGGCAACGCTAGTTCCTATTTTGAAGAAGAAAGATCGTCGCAGATGTGTCACGATATAAACATATTATTACGCGCGAGCGAGTGGAAGTGAAGGACAGAGCAGTTATATGATAGCGGTGGCAGCAAGTCAATGGAATGTTTTGAACGACAAGCGAGCGATGAACCAGGAACTGAGTATCTGTTAGAAAAAGTGAGCCTACACGATAATCCTTTTTGTGGCGCGCGTTACTGACCTTGGTTATATTGAGTTTCTGTATTTATCTGAAAAACCTTTTAGTAGTTTGCTGCCATAATTTTTCCAAGCATGACTCGGGGAGCGTCGAACTTTCCAGGTCAAGGCCAGCAGAGTATAAATAGTACGACGGGCCTCCGAGCCGGCAGTTGTTGAGTGGATGAGTGGCTGCGGCATCGAGCGAAGGACAAAGAGAAAGAAGAGAAATTAGCGACGAGAGAAATGACCAGTGGGAGGAAAATCTGTGACTGCGAGCATCGGCGCAGCGAATAGTGTGACTGGCAGGCTGGACTTTTGGATTGGATGCGTAAGTGAAAGAAATTAAAAATGATGGCAATAGACAGACTGAGAGTGTGTTAATGATGAGTATGAGTTAATTGACCATAACCAAACAGAGACATTAAGCAGGACGTTAAATATAGTTAAAATTACATTAAATTATGCGCTTACTGAGAAATAAAAAAGAGTAATAGTGGAGATAGATAAATACTGTAAACAATAGATGTGTAAATAAATTAAAAATAAAATGTAGTTTTTTTNAGAGTAATAGTGGAGATAGATAAATACTGTAAACAATAGATGTGTAAATAAATTAAAAATAAAATGTAGTTTTTTTATTTTATTAAGAACTCCGTCCGTCACGAAACTCTGATACGCCCCTCAGACGTCTTGTATCAATACCATANTTTTTTTATTTTATTAAGAACTCCGTCCGTCACGAAACTCTGATACGCCCCTCAGACGTCTTGTATCAATACCATACATTTTTCATTAGCCTCTTCCACACGACACTTAGTCTGCCAGTAGTCCACTTCTATGGTTCACACATGCTAACAGTATCTATGCTATCTTCTACCGTAACGGAGGAAATTACTTCCCTAGTGATTTCTATTAGGTCGTGAAGAACAAGGTAACATAAATGTTCCTTCCCAGATTAATATATGTGCTTTATAAACTAAATATTAGTTAGTAATTTTAATTGGTAAAATTATTATTCTAAATCTTCAGTTAATGAGCTGTCATATACTGGTGAATATGTTGAATACACCGAGTTTTACTGCCAGAACAGTGCAATTGACTAGGAATTAGTGGAAATCACTGTTTGATCAGTAAATGCTAGAAATAAAATGATCAGAAGAATTTTACTAATTAAATTGGAGCAGTTTCAACAGATTTGCAGTTAAATTCACTGATTTGGAACTGTTTTAACTGATTCAATGTTAGAGTGAAGCCAGTTCAATAGGATTAAAACCTCACATACAAAGGATCAGTCCAAGAACATGGTAGCCATGAAACTTTCAAGGAGACCAATCCGAAATATTATTTTAGTTTCTCTGTTTTGTACAATTTAATCATAAATCTCTAGTTTTCGCATGTCCAGAGAAAACGGAACCCTGTTGCTTGTCAACCATTTCACCATTTCCTTTTTCACAGCATTTTTCGGAAGGGTTTATTTTCTATAACTTAATAATAAGGTGTGTTATTCATAAAAAACAAATGCTTACACAAGCTTTGGCAATAACTGAGTGATTAGGCATCTACTTTTTGAAGTTCACAGAATTAATTTGCTTATGATACTTTGCCCGCAAGTAAAATTGAAACATCGTTTTCCATTAACCCTTATTCAGAGCTTGCACGTTCATTAACAGACGGGTTGAAGAACCATAATGTATTAATGCACCGGGTTGACTATCTATCGCTTTACCAATTTTTGTTAAATGTGACGTTGTTACGAACTTATTTATCACCAATGAAAATTATTGGACACCCTCCATTTTGTAACGAAGAATTTACTTTCTAAATATTTACACAGCCATTGGACTATGCGCAGACCTGTAGTACTTTTCGATCATTGTTACGCTTTTTTTATATATTAAAAACTCACTTTCTTAAGTTTCTGTCTCAAGAGTATCACCCCCCCCCCCCACCGATGAAATTCAATTTTTTTTCCTTAGAGAACGAGCAGCTTAGGGGAAGCTGGTACTTGTTTCCGTACTAAAGAAAAATCTGCAATACAATCTCTGACTACTTATCTATACAAATCACAATGCATATTTATTTCATGTGGAAGTTTTTGGTGTTTTACTGGCGTAGCCAGCGAACTGTTTCCAGAATCAGTAGCTTCCTTGCGGATTCTGGCAACACTTCTGTCAAAATTTACAATTTAACTTGAAACACGTAAATAGGGCAGAGACAACATATATTTTAACTGTCAAACAGTTTCTCCGTCACATTTGTATATCACACTTATAATTACTTCTCTTTGTTCACTGTGCACAGTTCTCCTTTTTCTTTGGACGTGTCATATTTGACTGTACCGCACGCAACCGAATCCATCTTGCAGCTGAAAGGCAGTGGTCTATTGATTTTGGGATGAGTGGTAGCGTAGGTAGGCACACAGTTACTCACGGAGCGCGCGTAAGGCTCCTTTCGCACGTTCCTACTGTCGGTCGGCCGACATCGGCCTACCGACAGTCGGACATGCAGAATCTATACAAAGTATAGAACTCAACGCCTCTCTGTCTGCATGTCTGTCTGTGCGCTTATCACTCGACAACCACTTATCCGATTTACGTGTTTTTTTTTAAAAATTCATATCTATGTTCTCTGGCCAGGTTTTAGTAAATATTTTGCTACGTAAAGTAACATAAGGAATAAACAGTGACGATAGTAGTGAATCAAGTCGGAAAAAAGTTTACCGCCAGCGCGCTCTCTTGCAATACGCTGTCTTAACCGTTAAAGATGGAACAGTATCATGCAGTAAAGAATTGTGTATAATAAAAAGAAAAAAAAAAACTCCGCGGTAGCATATATATATCTATAACAGAGGAATACTAATAAGCATTTTTATCATTTAATTTCTCAATAAATAAACACGTAAAATTCAAGCTGTTGTTTTCCCATTAAATTCTGTAAAATTCTACTTTATTTAAATAAAATCTAAATAATAATTCTGTAGCCCACGCGAGCGGAGCCACGGGCACAGCTAGTATTGAGATAAATGGGCCTCTTCACACAATCCGATTTTCAGGTAGGCCAGGAAGTAATCGGCCAGCGGCCGGGTAGCAGTCGGATTGAACCTCGACTCGTGTCCGACGCCGGTCGACTGCCATAGAGCAGTCGCTCATTGTTCACACAGGCCGATGTTTAGTTGTCCGATCTCGTCCAGAGGAACACACTGTACGGTTTGAGCTGCGCATAAACATGGGAAAAACTGTTGCAGATACGGAATTACTTATTACTTTGGTTGAAGCACGGCCCGTGCTGTGGGACAAAGCTTTAGAATGTTGTAAAGACAGGAACAAAACGCGTGGAGAGAAATATGTGTGCATCTAAAATTATATTTTCAAGCTCTAAGTGATACAGAGAAGACTGCGTTCAGTAAGTAAAGTGAGTGTACTTTAATGTAACTAATTTATGAAGATATATGCCTACAATGAATGGCAATATACTTAGTGAAATAACATACCGCAGAAAATTGAACGGTTACATAGTGAATAATGAATTACTCTATACCATAAAAAAATTGGGGTGCGTGTACTTATGTACGCGCGTTAGAAGTTATACTTCTTTGGCGTGACTAAAATAAAATTTTCGCACATAACCTCAAATACTTGAAAACACTTTCAAAATTTTATTATACAACGATACGCGCATAACCTCAAATGCTGGTTGCTAAGTAACAGCGTGATTGCAATGTTCACTGTCGAATTTCGTTACACTGTGCACGCGCAACTTCCGTTGCACACTAAACTTTTACCCTCAACGCGCCAAAAGAAGTATAATTTCAAAAATTCTGACCCACAGTAAAACAGGTTTCTCGTAGAAAGTATTTTGTTTTCATGATAAAGCACTTATTTATACAGACTTGTAACGTTTAACGGTCGCACTTTTCACACTATTTAAAATTAATTGTTAGAATACTTTCCTTACTAGAATAATTCACAACAAATTGCACATTGCCGTATGGTAAAAGTACAAAGTACTTCACAATTTACATTTAAAGTCGTGATAATACAACTTGTAAAGACCGTACTACGTATTGTATATGTATTTTATACATAATAAATTGTCTATGTGTAACTTCTCTGCTGTATTGTGGTATTTGTCAACAATATACTGCTAACAAACCTTGTATCAATAAACAGTACGAGAAAATAAGAACACTAAGATCTTATCATTCACTTTTGGGACCAAGCAATCATATTTTCGACATTTGCCAGGGCACAGCATCTTCATTTGTCATAAAGTAATTAGCCACAAAATTTCTTACATTTTTATATCGACGGTCCATGCTGCATTCCGCCAGGCCTGAAACCGTCATCGTGTCTTCTACACAATAACCGTCCCGATCACCTACAAAGTTGTGGGGAACAACGCAATCCTTGACAATATCGACTGCAAAATCGGTACTGACAATGAGCGGTCGGTGGAAAATCCTTCACTTATTGGTTAGTATGCCAAATGCGCATTCTACGTAACGTCGGACTCTGCACAGACCATAGTTGTACGTTCTCTTGGTAACGGTAAGATTTGATTCAGAAAAAAGGCCGAAGTACGTTGCTGCGCAGGGTGAAACCTTCAGCCACTAAGAAAAAAAAATGGTATGTCTGGGCCGTCTGTTTCTGGTAAAGGTTTTGGATGTGGCAATTCAAGCCTGCCTGTCTTGCAATGATTTCCATAAGCTTGACCTTTATAAAACAGTACAACAGCAATCCTTGCCATAGCTCCCGATATCAAAGTAAACAAACCAATAGTTTGTGTCTGCCAATGCTAGTAAGAAAATCGAAAAGAATTCTTTATAGTTGTAAAACACCGAGCCGCTATTTAGAGGCTTGACTATGCGGATGTTTCCCCCATAGACCGCTGACAGACAATTCGGGAAATTATCGCTGCTGGCATTCTTGAACCATTACAGCCCAAATGACAGAACATATGCGTCATACAATCTTGGTAGCGGTAGATACTCCGATGCAGTAACTGTAGTGCAGATAAGTGAAAGAACATCCACTGGCTACCTACCTGAAAATACATACAACAATTTCGTAGAAAATATAATTCATAATTACTGCCACTAAATGTTATGACACACAATCCTTTTTACAAATGATTAAGAAGTGCGTGTGTGTATGCGTATGTGTATAGTGTATATACAGGTTGTTGAAAACATAGTTATATATATATATATAACATTTTCCTCTATGTTTGGCGTGAGAAACACAGCGCTAAAATTTGTCAAAGTAATTTGATACACTCTGTATATACATACATATACACACAGCTATATATGTATGTATATATATTTAACATGTTGTTTTTCCTGGACTATATGTATTTATGTTTGCAAATCATAAATTTTAAACATACATTTTTTACTACTATAGACAATAAAGTTGCATTTTCAATGCAACTTCGAAAAAAAACTTTTAATCTAAACATTAAATATTATTGTTTTTAATAAATGACAGTGTAAATATCCCTGCATATCAAAATTAAATACTGTGAGGAAGATTTCTTGAATCATAAAAATTAAAGATGTACAACCCTAAAAATGAAATTAAAGAACTTTCTGAAGTTACAAATTAAAAATAAAGATTTTAGCGTAAATTTTATGGACGATAACGTTTAAGGCTTGATGGTCTAGACATCACATGTAGTAGTTGTGGTAACTACTCAAGTCCTATTATAATGACATTTCTTTTCCATGCAGATAAGTATTAAGAAAATGGGGTAACATTCGAAACTGCTAGATAAGNCCTATTATAATGACATTTCTTTTCCATGCAGATAAGTATTAAGAAAATGGGGTAACATTCGAAACTGCTAGATAAGGTCTTTGAAAAAAAACAAACAGAAAGAAGCAAAAACCTTAGGGACTGGAGCATTTAAACTTAATGAGTATGTATACCATGAACTCCTCCAATTTTTGACAAAGTTGCAGGCAGAAAGAATAACGGATGATAGTTTGGGTGGCAACGGAACAAGTTCAAGGCAGGAAGAAATAGGTGAGAAAGATATGGAAGGTGTTTTTTCCGCACTCCTCAACCANACAACGGAACAAGTTCAAGGCAGGAAGAAATAGGTGAGAAAGATATGGAAGGTGTTTTTTCCGCACTCCTCAACCAACTACAGCTGGTACACCAAAACCTGTACATTTGCTCTTGAAGAAACCGCAAACGTAAGCCAAATGAGCTCGAACTCAGAATTATTAGGGATTTAGAAAGTAGAAATGAGCAGACTCGCCACCTTTCTTTCTTCAAAGGTGTAATACCAACGCTTGAAACGTTCACTCACGACGAAACGATTGACTTTCAAATGGGTGTCCTTCAACTAATGAACATCATACAGCAGTAAACGACACGCAGCATCACCGGTCGTTATCTGTCACACGACTCCCAGTTACCTAATACATTTCAGTCTCTTCAACATACTCTTCACAGTTACATATTCCTAATATGCAACTTTCACAACTGTATACTAGAAGACATGACAAACTTTCATTTACCCCAATACAGCAACCGGCATCACAACTTTATGAAACATACCACTATCCTCACCACCAGAGATCTACAGCGTTATCCAGCTGTATTCCTGTGGTTACATCGTCACCAGCCCAGTCGTCGAATTCCACGTGTTCGCCGTTTAGTGAGGACACAGAAATTTATTTCAGTAATATGTCATAGTGCTTGCTATGAAACTAGATATGTTAATTATATATTATTTTTCTGAAATCAATCTTTTAATAAATGGGATGGTAATATCTTTCTAAATATAAATGTGTAATTGTAAGAACTAAGTTATCAGTAGTAATGGTTCTTGTGATGTTATTGTTAGATCTATTTTATGTCCAGAAATGGAATCTTCATTAGTATTGATGTAATCACACAAAGGTGACTTGACTTTAATTATTATGTAACATCTATTTTTATTACATTAATTGCAACGTTTTCTGTACACTTACCTGATGGTTGTTGACAATATTTCGACAGGTTGAATGCAATTCCTCATTTTGGTGTTCTGGTTCTGTAAATGTGGTTTCAAGCGCCCAAGAAACTCATAAAAAGACGAAATAGACATACGGTAATAATTGAAAAACTTATTTTCGTCTTCTCTTAATTCACAAAAAAGTATGTAAAAGCCACCAAGTTGTTCCGTTTTCTGAAGAATTGGGTGAATCCAATGTAATCTTCTATGCTTATTTTTACGCCGACGATATAAGAATATCATCACTACACTATAATTCTGTTGCGCTCGATTGCGGGTGACTGGACCATCACCTGTCTGACAAGGATCGGAGTAATATCGGATAAACCAATTTTAGCAATGTGTCGGACAAAAGTAGGAACGTGTGAAAGGAGCCTAAGGAAGGGGGAGGTTGTGTGGCTCTACCCACAAATGTATATTTCTAACTGGCTTAAAACACACTACAATTAGTTCACACGCCAGACAGGCAGGCGCATTAATTGCACATAGAGCGGGTGTCNTTTTTTTTTTTAAATTATGACTTTGTCAAATAAAAAGCATGCGGCAGTTGGAGACTGTTGACGTCCAAAAGTACCAATCGTTCTTCTTTGACGACAGTATGTTATAACTTCAAGGTTTCATGGAAGATATTTTTTTTAAGGGGTGTGGGCTTGTATCCAGAATATCTTGCGTGGGTTTATAAAAACAAAACCACACGTCACTCTTTTGCTTATTAAATATGTCCTTTGAATATCACATTGCGAAAATTATTGGAAATTAAGAGTGACATCGTAAAAAATGAAAGAAATATCATACTTTGTGAAGAATATTTAATTAAAAGACGTGTTTTATTACTGAAATTAATTCAGAAAATTGTGCATTCCCTAGTATAGTTTGTCGCTACTCGGCCACCGTAGTAGGACACCTGAGGTTGTTGCCTTAGGGGTAAACAAATACTCGTATTCTCCGTTATTTAACACACCAGGATTTTATTGATCAGAAGGTCACACAGATATTACACACCCTGGCGAAACTGAGCCCCCCTGCAAGTCGTTAGCATGAAGGACTGGTCGGCTGAATACTATGCGTCGGGGAATGTTGTTGAAGGGAGACGTTTCTCTACTTATCTGTGACTGCGGCTTTTGGTGAGATGTCTTCGTTGGTAACTGAGGCATGGTGAGTTGGGTGGCCCTAATTTAGGCCCTCAGACTGGCTCTCGTTGGCGTGCAGTACTAAGTTGGCTTTTTCCTGCGGCTTTGACGGTCTCTCTCTGAAGTCCGGGATTAGGGTTCTCCCATGACTTCTACTTTCCCTGCGATCCCGGCTGGCGTTCCTGGTTGGAGAGTGCTTCCTCCTCTTCCTTCTTCCGGCTATCGCGTTTCTGTCTGCATTCCTAACCGCGGAAACTGCCACTACGTTTTCGGAAATGAACTCATAAGTTCTCTGTACTTTTACTGGGTTTGTCTCGGGAATTTACACATGAAGTTTCGGGCGCCACTCGGACTGGGGCTACCACTCGTTTCCGGGAATTTACTCATATTTTCGGCACTGTTCTCGTCACACGACTGTTTACTCCCGTTTCGGCTTCATCTATTTCGTCTCGCAGCTGTACCGCCGAACAACTCCCATCTCGGTTGGCGATAATTGCTCCCGAACAACTGACTGTTAACAACTGATTACAACTGACTGCCTGGGTAGGTCCCGAACTCCGGCCTGTTGTTACGACTGCCTCTCGCCTAACTGCCTTCTCTGTCTCGCTCACGACTGCCGATGACAACTGCCCGACGATCACTGACTGACTGATCGCGACTGAATGACCACGAACCTTGGCTGCTCCCGAATTTAACCCATCTCCCGATATATTCAAATTGGCTGTCAGTAGTTTGTGTCAAGAGAACTAGGGACTTCCCTCATGTAACTCGCACGTTTTTTTGTATAGGATTTCGGTCTCGTTAGCGACTCGCGTGCTCAAATTAGGGTGGAGGGAGGGGTGCAGCAAGCGTCTCGNTTGTATAGGATTTCGGTCTCGTTAGCGACTCGCGTGCTCAAATTAGGGTGGAGGGAGGGGTGCAGCAAGCGTCTCGGGGGTTCCTGGCATCTGTGTCGGCACTAATCTCTGCGGGGGTTACCCTGTTTCCTTCTTAGAGGGATTATATCAGCTAATTTTCGGGACTTTCCCTGTTTTTCTCCGGCTGCGGTTCTTCCCCGCGTATCCTTNGTAGAGGGATTATATCAGCTAATTTTCGGGACTTTCCCTGTTTTTCTCCGGCTGCGGTTCTTCCCCGCGTATCCTTAAACCTCGGGATATCCCCGGGGGTTATTTCTCAGGGTGTGAATACAGCGCAATTCCTATCCCCGGTACTCGCCACGCATCAAGTTATTTAAAATAATACTAAAATGTATACCAATTAAAAGTATAACATGCTGATATAATAAATATGTATTTAACAGTGACATATTATTCAAAGTAAATAAGTGTGGCGAGGTATTTCATAATTTCGAAGATAAAGGTTAAATGAAACAGATCAAATAATAATAATAATGGTATAAAGGCCTTTTAAGTAATTCTGAATAGTTCGAATCATACTGGATATTAGCCAACATTGTAGCATTAATTCCGTTATAAGTTCATAGGCCTACGATTACATAAGCCATAAACGAATGTTAGAGATATAATTTTGCTTGACAATTTAAGTGGAGTACAACGACCTCTGAAACTTGGCTTGTCACAACGGAAATATATTTATGCTGATGTTGGCGAGAGCCTGACTTGTGACGTGCACTGCAACATTATCTCATATACCCATGTAACGTCGCTTAGCTGACAAACACAAGAAAAAACTGCGGCCGTCTCAATGGTACGTCTACATATCTGCAAGTGAATTGCGTTGCGGATGGTTTCGAAGTACACGTTTGAAAGCGAATTTATTGAACTTGTTCGCAATATTGTGTNAGTGAATTGCGTTGCGGATGGTTTCGAAGTACACGTTTGAAAGCGAATTTATTGAACTTGTTCGCAATATTGTGTCTTTGCGAAAATAATACACTTTTAAAACTTGCCTCAATAACATCTTTGTTGTTAAGACATCTTACACATGTGTTGTGAATATGATTTTAAGCCCTTTAACATATTCAAATTGACTTACTCAAACTACTATAATGCGACAAACTCCAACTCAAAATTAACTGAATTTGACTTTATTATTGTCATGTTACAAATAAAATCTATAGGACGGCTTTTGACTTTGATAATTTCCTGAAACATACCTGTTATATGTTTTGCACATAAAGACGATGCATATGATGTGTGTGTTAGTGTCATACTTATCTCTCCATTTTGTGCCTCAGTTGTTCGAAATAACTGAAGATGGGCGTCCTGTCAGGAGCTGTTTAACGCGTATGAGTCACCATAACTAAGGTGCGATAACGGCGACACTGTCAAGCGCCGCCGCTACGCCCGAGGATCGCAACTGGTGCGCAAAGTTCCGTTCCTACAAAACGTAGTCGGTCTTTACCATGTGACTCTCAAGTTTTTACTATTAAGGCCGCTCCACACGCAAGTGTTTGTACTCCGTCACGACTGCGCAGGCAAACCTGTGCAAATAAACTAGTGCAGTTTTGCTGTGTCCACACTGTTCAACACAGTTTTTACCCCAACAGTTTTGAGACATCTGTCACGGAGGAAGGNTGCAGTTTTGCTGTGTCCACACTGTTCAACACAGTTTTTACCCCAACAGTTTTGAGACATCTGTCACGGAGGAAGGACAGTTTTAATTTTTTGCAACATGTCTTGCAAAAAAGGACAAATTAATTCTTAAATGCACCTGGCGTTCACGTTGGTCCAGAAATTGGTTCACGGTTGCATATACCTTCGGTCACTTGCCTNTGCAGTTTTGCTGTGTCCACACTGTTCAACACAGTTTTTACCCCAACAGTTTTGAGACATCTGTCACGGAGGAAGGGCAGTTTTAATTTTTTGCAACATGTCTTGCAAAAAAGGACAAATTCATTCTTAAATGCACCTGGCGTTCACGTTGGTCCAGAAATTGGTTCACGGTTGCATATACCTTCGGTCACTTGCCTNAATTCTTAAATGCACCTGGCGTTCACGTTGGTCCAGAAATTGGTTCACGGTTGCATATACCTTCGGTCACTTGCCTTTGAACACTTCAGTATCCGAAATTCCCACATCCCATTGATCTCTTTGTTACAGAGTGTGCATGATTTTGAACACCATCTTCATTCCGGTATTGTTAGAATCCCCAACAAACAAGGAAAAAAATTAATGCTTGTGCTTTATGTTGCCTTTGTTTTTGTACAGACAAGTGTACCCGGCAAGTGGCGGAAATATTTTTTTTGTATTGTTATAGGTGTTGTGTGACGGTTTAGGAATTTTAGAGCGACACTGGCCCACAACCACCCCCCCCGCATAACCAGGGTAGAGACACGTGTCACTCCCAGTCACCGCAGGGGAAGGTCAACTCGAGAAGGATGCANTTTCGAGAGTAGTGGGGTTCAGTTCATTAGAGTCGCGCACAGAGCGTCAGTTGATTAGTACCGGGCAGAGAGGTCAGTCAGTGAATTATTACCGCCAGAGACGTTAGTTCGAGAGAGCAGTCAGTCGAAGATCGCCGAGCAGAGAGTTAGGTCAGGGGTTCGGACCCCTGGCCACGTCAGTAGAACATCACCACAGTGAGATGGCAACAACAGCGGGCCTTTGCCAAAGGCCGCCCATCGCCGGAGCTCACCCACCACAGCTGACATCATTCCAGCAAGAGCTAAGTATACAATCACCGTCAAGAGAAGCCCCCCTCCATCACGAAGTCGTTAGCAGTCAATCCGAGTAACCAAATTATCACAGTACCACACCTCTCAAGTGCTGATGTATTTTATTTGTGTTGAATTCGAGACAATATATTCGTCCTTCAAATTGAAACAGCCAAAGTCTACATTATTACAAACCCCTTAACCTTCAAGCACATTATAGTCGGAGCTTGGAGGCATTAACAACGACACTATAAGCCACACTGTCTTCCACAGTGGCGGTAAAGGCGTCAACAGTAGAGTNAGCTTGGAGGCATTAACAACGACACTATAAGCCACACTGTCTTCCACAGTGGCGGTAAAGGCGTCAACAGTAGAGTGGCTCCCAACTGTAGGGCTTAAAGGCGTCATAGGTAATTTGTTTCCTTGAGTTAATGAAAGAAGCTACCCCGAATTCATGCATGATATTCACCGTTGGACAAAAGGAAAAGTTTGAACAGTGCTGCAGATGTTAGAGTTATTATTTCNGAATTCATGCATGATATTCACCGTTGGACAAAAGGAAAAGTTTGAACAGTGCTGCAGATGTTAGAGTTATTATTTCAAACGATATTTTATCAATGATGGATATGTTCTATGACAAGATAATTTTGCATTACTGTGTGCATCAGCGTGTTTTTGTGTAATGTAATGCTAAATGTCTATAATTTTATTTATGTTGATAAATAGTGGTAAAATTATCTTTCTTCTTTTTTTAAGTTAATAAGTTTTTTCGTGTTTTTAAAGTTCAAAATGGTAATGCGCAAATTAATTTTGCCTGTTCTATTTATTCAGTGAGTATTGAAGAACCGTTATCTATCGAGATCGTAGATTAATTTGGAGTTTCTGATTACCCAAAAATAAAAATAAATCGAAGCGCCTCACTAATTGTTTCTACACAACATCGTTCCCAGCCCTAAAGAGGATTGAATGTCATATATTTGGCAATTTTTTTCTGTAAACGGACATTAAAGAATTCTTTTTATATTTTTGTGGTTGGTTTTTGTAACTTAGTATAAGGTGTAAATGCGTATGAAGTGTAAACCCACTGACGAAGGGGATATTTTAATAGTGAATTCTGACCCGGGGTTTGAACTTTCCCGGCTCCACAGGACATAAATGATTTCGCAGTAACGTAAAACAATTTAGACATGTCTTATCAAATATGTGACACTCAGGATCACATGTAGCAGTTTCCATAGTCTAGAAACAACATGCATGAAACACTGGGAAGAAACAGAATCGAAAAATACCACTAGCTATTGAAAATTAAATACACACAGACACTTGAGGAAATTACGTGATATTTGATTTAAAAGAAAAAAATTTTATCCTGACACCATGAAATGAAATATGATCTGTGCAAATATTATGTTGAAATTCATTACAAGGTTCAAAATTAGTTTTGCTTATTGTGGCCTTAACTATGACCGTAGCCGCTCTTAAAAGTATCTCCTATTAAAATAAAAAAATATTTATATCCTTTGAAAAATGCCTCCAATTTTTGCAAACAGTAAATTAAGTTAAATTAACTGCCTTTCTCAAACCAACTGAGTTGGGAGAACCAATGAGATCTTAGCAGGGCTCCGTAGGCAAATTGGACAGAGTAACTTCAACATACTGGGATCCAAGTTGGTAAAACGTATGCCATAAAGATTTTGAAAAATGATTAATTAGCATTCTGATGACATCTCTGCGTTAAAGTTCTGAAAATACTTAGCTGGAAATGTTTAATCGCAGCCACATTTTGGAAAAAAAATCGTTAGCTAGTCCCGGTTGTCGTTCACCTTATCTCTTCTCTCACAATGTTTTCGGGCCTGGGGTACGCCATTACAGTTTATATCGTACCACTTGCAACATGGCGGGAACTCTAACTTGAATCGCGTAGGTGGCACGTGCAGACTATCTTCCTGCAGTTCTATGCAGTGCCGTCGCGTCGGGTAGTCTGAATGAATGCTACATACCCGACCCAATTAATAAGAAAACTAAAAACTCTTACCAGGCCGATGCCCCACTAGGTCTCGACCTGCCTGGAAACAAGATGGCCAAGACGCGTCCTGAACTACGTACTTATTAACGCCTTCACAAGATGTGCTATTTTGCCCCATGGGGTGTGGAATACCTCACGAGTACATTGTCTTGTGTTTTGGTTAATTACATATAAAGTAATTAGTTTTTTCAACTATATTGTATTGACGCAAGGGATATGAAACAAGGTTTGTGTTAACTGCAATAATGTTTTTAAAAACCATAACATTTCAAAAGATAAAGCATTTTTCTTTAAGTCTTCGGTATTACCCCACCCTCCCTTAAGGCATAAGCTGAGGCGTCTGTATAAAGATAAAAAGTGTCACCTATTCTTGGGTGATTAATTACGTGTTAATTTAAAAACAATTACTTAACTGCTTCAAATGCTAGTCGCTGTGGCTCGGTATATTCCCAGGGAACATCCTTCTATAATAGCTCGAAAAGTAGCAAGGCAGTACTGGCAACTTTATCAGAGTAGTTTCTGTAGAAACCAACAATACACCCAGAAAAGCTCTCAGTTGTTTTACATTACGCGATGTATAGGCCGTTCAAGGTAAAGTGAGCACTTTTGAAACCCTATTTCCTTTTTTCTTTCAGCCATTTTTTATACTTTAACCACGTTTTAAAATAAATATTGTCATGCAAATAATAAACACAGTGTATATATTCCACCGCACTTGGAAGTTAACGCCTAAGGCCACAATACAATATATTTGTTGTCTATTATTCTAAATGAAAGGGCTTTCAAAAGTGCTCACTTTACTGTAAATAGTCTATAGGAAAATGGTTGATTACAATTAATTTGTCTGGAGCAGTGCGTATGCTTTGAGGTGTAAGAAAGTGGCCAAGAAAAGGGACTACTTCTATGAAAAATAAAAATTCCTTAATTTAACTGCCATGCCAGCTGTGGATCATTTTGATAACGCAATATTAATGTGATTCAGGTGTTCCTCAAATGTGGATGAAACAATCAGGATATCGTCCACATACGACACCCCGTTCAATCTTCACCTAATGTAACATTCATGCAGCGGGTAAACTGCGCAACGGCATTACAGAGACCAAACTGTAGTAATTGAAACACGGAATGCTGATTTCTGAATAAAAATCCGGTTTATTTTCTATAGTCCCCTGTCAGCGGAATTTACCAATAGCATTACGTTAAATCGATGGTTGTCGTGTATTTCACGCCTTGATATAATCTTAGCATCTCCTCTGTAGGCATGGGGTTTTCTCTGATCTTTACTGTAATGCAGTTGTTGTACTGTCTGTCCAAACATAACCTTACTGTTCCGTCCTTTTTCCTAACACATACCATGGGACCTAGAAAAAGGACAAGAATCGTGCTGAGTAATGTGCCCCGACAGAATTAACAGTACATATTCTGTTGCTTCGGTTTAGCAGGTATTGGACAAGTTTTACTGTGAAATGGTTCACCAGGAATTACTTGGATGTTGGCCTGAAAAAATTTGTTTCTGCCTGACTTCTCAGAAACTATAGCTCCATGTGATGTAAGTAACAGTTCAAGCATTTGCTTGTGGTTTCTGGTGATAGCGTCCACTCTTGCCACAGACTGGTAAATTTCCTCCGGGGAGGCTAAAACTGTAGGGCTTACATATTTGTTTACCGGGCAAATTTCACCTTTCAGAGAACATAAAAAATTGTCAGAAANGCTAAAACTGTAGGGCTTACATATTTGTTTACCGGGCAAATTTCACCTTTCAGAGAACATAAAAAATTGTCAGAAAATATCCAAACTTCTAGAGACGCTAAAGTATTTAATGTTTTATCACTGGTGCTGACAAGCCATCCGCCTAAATCTCAACTAATATTGTAGTGTGTCAAAAATTCTGCCCCCAAAATTATTGGTTTAGGTAGGCCTTTTATAATTATTGCAGATGCAGTTTTCAAACTTTCTAAGCCCCCAATGGTTAAAAGCACCTGCTGATTTACTACTGGGCTTGATCTAGACGTAGNGCAGTTTTCAAACTTTCTAAGCCCCCAATGGTTAAAAGCACCTGCTGATTTACTACTGGGCTTGATCTAGACGTAGCTCCTACAAGATGTAAGCTAGGTACTAGAAAAATTGGTAACTTATAACCAGAGATCTGTATGGCTTTAAATAGTTCTGAAACGCAGCTGATTTCGGCTTCACTGTCCAATAATGCAGGAACTTGTAGGTTACACACTGCCAACATTAATTCCGGACATAAGGTTTCTTGAACATTTTTAATTTCTTCCACAGACTCACTTAATAAAAGTTCCCGCTCAGTTTCACTCAATACGACGGCATTAACAATCACCTCTACCAACTCCCAAGTAGGTTGAACTTATACTTCCGTTCCAAATATATTTTCTGGAGACATAACTGNACAATCACCTCTACCAACTCCCAAGTAGGTTGAACTTATACTTCCGTTCCAAATATATTTTCTGGAGACATAACTGCGGACCTCTCTGGTAGACTTGTCTGTTCTTCGGTCAGCGATCGGGACCCAACTTCACTGACCCCTACCAGTTTAATTTTCTGTCCTGGCTTGTGTCGTTACCATTCTGTCTGGCAGAGTTGTTNACAATCACCTCTACCAACTCCCAAGTAGGTTGAACTTATACTTCCGTTCCAAATATATTTTCTGGAGACATAACTGGGGACCTCTCTCGTAAACTTGTCTGTTCTTCGGTCAGCGATCGGGACTCAACTTCACTGACCCCTACCAGTTTAATTTTCTGTCCTGGCTTGTGTCGTTACCATTCTGTCTGGCAGAGTTGTTACTTCATGTATCCTTCGGTGATGTGGGTACAAATGCAGGTATGCGTGGGTCTAGCGGCTCCTGATTCGCAAAGTAATCTCCTCCAAGTTGCATTGCCCAACCTGGATTGCTTTGGGGGTTAATATTCTGTTCTGTCACTGTAGCTTGTAGCTACCTGCGCTACATAAAAAATATGGTTAGCAACTTGGTCTTGTACTGGGATAGTGCTCTGTTCAGGTACCGTGGAACCATTATTAAGGGCCTTGCCTTGCTGCTCGTCACAGTTATTAGTCATGCCTCGCTGGTTAGACGGACTATTGGCTCGGCTGAGTAAATAGAATGTGGTTCAGAATCACTATGCTGATCTATCGGGCCTCTCCATCATCCACTTCTTCATCATCCACATCATCCACATCCACTTTGGCGGTATGGCCACATTCCGCGGTATGGCCTGCTATACCAGTTCCAAAACCCTTAGTTTCGATGTTGGTAGGGTTCGGTATAGTAATTCTGTACCCTATGTTTGTACTCATATCTAGGACGACTTATCTGCTCTGGATCGCGGTTGTCAAAGATATAGGCAGTGTTCTGTCGTTATTNATTTGATGTATTTCACTAGTGCTAACAAGCCATCCGCCAAAATCAAAACTAATATTGTAGCGTGTCAATTATTCTGCTCCCAAAATTAAAGGTTTACCTAATTCTTTCATAATTGTTACAGATGCAGTTTTCAAACTCTCTAAGCCCCCAATGGTTAAAAGCACCAGCTGATTTACTAGTGCGCTTGATCTAAACGTAGCTCATATAACGCGTAAGCTAGACACTGGAAAAATTGGTAAATATGGCTGTAAATAGTTATTCTGAAACGCAGCTGATTTCGGTTCCGTAGTCCAATAATGTAGGAACTTATAAGTTTCGTACTGTCAACGTTAATTCCGAGCATAAGAGTTCCTGAAAATGGAAAATTTCTTGCACAGGCTCACTTAATAAACATTCCCGCTTAGTTTCACTCAATACGACGGTTTAACAATCACTTCTACCAACTCCTCAGTCGGTTNCTTGCACAGGCTCACTTAATAAAAATTCCCGCTTAGTTTCACTCAATACGACGGTTTAACAATCACTTCTACCAACTCCTCAGTCGGTTTTACTCGTACTTCCGTACCAATTTTATTTTCTGGAGACATAACTGCGGATCCCTCTGGTAGACTATAATGTCCTTCNGTACTCGTACTTCCGTACCAATTTTATTTTCTGGAGACATAACTGCGGATCCCTCTGGTAGACTATAATGTCCTTCGGTCAGCGATCGGGACCCAACTTCACTGACCTCTACCAGTTCAATTTTCTATCCTGGCTTGTGTCGTTACCATTATGTCTTGCGGAGTAGTTATTCCATGTACACCTAGGTGATGTGGGTACACAAGCAGGTATGCGTGGGTCTAGCGGCTCCTGATTCGCAAAGTTTCCTCCTCCAGGATGAATTGCAAAACCCGGATTGTTTTGGGTGATAATATTCTGTACCGTCACTGTAGCTACCTGCGCTAATTAAAAATTATGGCGAGCAGCATTATCTTGTACTGGGATGGTGCTCTGTCCAGGTACCGTTGAACTATTATTAAGGACCCGGCCTTGCTCCTCGTTATTAGTCATGCCTCGCTAGTTAGACGGAATACTTGGCGCGGCAGATTCAGTGGGATGTCGTTCAGAAACACAATGTTGATCTCGTGGGCCTCTCCATCGTCCACCTCTGCGATATCCACCTCTTTGGCGGTACCTCCTTCCACGGTATGGCCCGTTATACCAGTTACAAAACCCTTAGTTTCGATGTTGGTAGGGTTCGGTATAGTAATTCTGTACCCTAGGTCTGTACTCATATCTAGGACGACTTATCTGCTCTGGATCGCGGTTGTCAAAGATATAGGCAGTGTTCTNCTGTACTCATATCTAGGACGACTTATCTGCTCTGGATCGCGGTTGTCAAAGATATAGGCAGTGTTCTGTCGTTATTACCTGATCGGTCAGAACCACGGTTATTTTGCTGACGCTGTAGTCTTTTTATCTGGCAGTAGGTTAGTAGGCCNTATTACCTGATCGGTCAGAACCACGGTTATTTTGCTGACGCTGTAGTCTTTTTATCTGGCAGTAGGTTAGTAGGCCTTCTCTGAAAGAAGCGATATCGCTGAGATGTCTGCCAGCCTAGTGTGTTTGGTATCGGCACGGCAGATGATGTAAAATCATACCTACAAATTCTTCTCGCTAATGGGTGGATCCATGTATCGTGTGCGATCATACATATCTGAGAGATGGGTTTCCAGCTTTTTGCCTTTACTGGGTACAAACTTTTCCCCGTGGAGCTGAGTTCTTAGATTGCATTAAATTTTTTTTCCCCAGAAATTTGAGACAAGTTTCTCTTTAAATTCGGCTTATGTGTTGGTGTTAGACCGGTTAATCTCCCACCAGTAATATGCGCTACTGCGCAAGCTTAGGTACAGACAACGTAGCATGTCTGCGTCAGCCAAAGCAAACACATTGGTGTATTCCTCGAACTGTATAAGGACATTTATATAATTCTCCCCTACACGTCCTTCGAAACGAGGTACCTGTCCCACCCATAATTTTGATGGATGATGAAGCAGTGTACTGACTGGTGNCCTACACGTCCTTCGAAACGAGGTACCTGTCCCACCCATAATTTTGATGGATGATGAAGCAGTGTACTGACTGGTGCGCTGTGTTGTTGAGCCATTTCCGGCGGGACAGTAGCTGATGTGGAGGAATTCAGCTGCAATGAAGTAGCTGTAGGTGTAGTTAACCTCAGTGATACGCCTCAAAGACTGTCAGCTAAATCTCTTATAGAAGCAGCTACTCGGTCTAATTTTTCCTCCATGGAATTTAATTTTTCTCCCACTTTGACAATAGTGGCATCGGTTTTCTGCCTTTCCTGGTGCGCAGAAAATCGATGCCAGTATTAGATTTTATGATTCCCCAGGTAAGGTATTCCAAGGTTTTGCTGGAATTGTTAGCAACCATACTTGATACACCTTTGTTCATAACACTGAAACCTTGCCTGTGTACCAGTAAGGATTCTTCCATACAGGAGGTGTTCGAAATGTCCACCTTTCATCAGAATGTATGCCTGAACAAATCGCATTAGTGATTGTCTGACACGTTTAAACAATCTGTGCGGAACTGCTCACCCAGATATGCTCTAGCCACTATACTGAAAAGTGATGGGGATCCATCATGCATNACTGCTCACCCAGATATGCTCTAGCCACTATACTGAAAAGTGATGGGGCTCCATCATGCATGAACCACACATGGTATATCAGATCCAACAGGACATCTTCGGGTAGCAGAAAGTTACAGTATGATTGGCCTTTCACGTGCTTGGTGTTTGATGTACTTTGGATGTCAACAGTAAAATGGGCCTAGCAACACACACTTTGCGTTCGTATCTACCACATACTATACCCGAACAGGGGTCTACAGACTTCGAATTGCAACTCTGGAACCAAGAAATCTATGATATATGTTCAGATGAACTGTTTTTTTAAATGTACTGGCCACATGTAGGTTACTTCCCACATAAACCAACTCATCCTGAATATAACATTATGAAGTCTCCTGTTTTTCGTGCAGTTGTTATGGTTATTTCAGAGGGTGCAGAGTTCTTGTATGTACAACTGACGATGAACTTCTGAATCCACTCTTTTAAAATATTCTTTCCATGCTTAAGCACACATTTTAAATGAAAATTTAAGTAACATATGGCCATATAGTTTATACCAAATTTGAAAATGTAGTTCAACACCTCAACCTGTTACTCAAAAGTGCAGTGTTAAAAATGGGGCCCAGTGAAAAAAGATCTTTGTTATCATCGTATTTCACGATATTGGCATAAATGGATATTCGTGTTCATGTGCTTACATCAGTTCTGTTGTTTTGCACTGTTAAGAACAGGCTTTGCCCATTGTTACATGGGTGGTCAACTCCCCTGCTTGCCAGGCATGTAAGCCACTCGCGCCTGGACAGGTAAAATTAATGTAATGCCACCTCAGCCGAGGCTGTAATGTCATAGGGATGTGATGGCAATCAACTATGGTTCTGCACACTCAGTGCACACTACATGATACATGTAAATATTGCAGAGAGAGAGACACATGTTCCCTGGGATTGGCCAGCCAACCGTGTCATTAAAACTCTAAGAACCACCTACAACCACAGGATATTTAGATAGGATAAATCCAGCCCTTCTGCTTGTTCTTTCATCGTTACTGTGTCATTTGTTTGGATATATTTTGGCAGTTTATGTTCGTTAGTCATTTGACCGTCATTCTAACACATAGTAAGAGACAGTACTGATGCCATTGCTGGATTACTGCTGGCCCAGAAAACTTATAGGTCTACACAACTGGCCCTACTATGGTTAACTACTGGCGACAGGACATTTGGCATCTCATTTATGGCACACTGATTGAATGATGATAGAAATGAAACTGATGGTTGAGAGTAGATGATCTACTATTGGCCCATAAATGTCTTAGCAACTGTATTCCAGCAATGGCTGCATGTAACCTATACCTATTGCTGGTAAAAGTATGGGTAGCTATCTGTAGGCCATTTGATGGCTGTAAAGTGGTACATCGATGGACCATTGGTGGTGCAATTGGGCTTATTATGTGAATTTTTATGGCTCCCAATCTTAGCAGACAGTTTCTTTAAACTACACACACATATGTATATTTGTATGTAATGAGTAGATGATTTGTATATATATATATATATATATATNTCATTTGACCGTCATTCTAACACATAGTAAGAGACAGTACTGATGCCATTGCTGGATTACTGCTGGCCCAGAAAACTTATAGGTCTACACAACTGGCCCTACTATGGTTAACTACTGGCGACAGGACATTTGGCATCTCATTTATGGCACACTGATTGAATGATGATAGAAATGAAACTGATGGTTGAGAGTAGATGATCTACTATTGGCCCATAAATGTCTTAGCAAATGTATTCCAGCAATGGCTGCATGTAACCTATACCTATTGCTGGTAAAAGTATGGGTAGCTATCTGTAGGCTGTAAAGTGGTACATCGATGGACCATTGCTGGTGCAATTGGGCTTATTATGTGAATTTTTATGGCTCCCAATCTTAGTAGACAGTTTCTTTAAACTACACACACATATGTATATTTGTATGTAATGAGTAGATGATTTGTATAGGGATGGGTCGAATAACAAAAAAATATCGGTTCCGATTCCGGTACCGATTCTACAATTTAAATATCGTTTCCAGTATTCGGTTCCATTTTGAATACTTGCATTTTGCTTGCAACTTCATTCAACCAATGCAGGTAAAATTCATGAAATATTTTATTTAACCTACCGAAGAATAGAACAATAACAAAGTGTGAAGATAAGATTTAATGTATACAGGTAAACTTGTATTAAAATTATTTAAGGTTATTAAATATGTAACAAATTATTCTTTTTTTTTACATTAATAGGTGGTGATTGCGATATGTTTGGAAAATACTTTAACTAAATAACTCGTCAGAACATTGTGGCATGGCTTTAACCTATGACCATTAAAAGAATGTCAACAACTCCAGTGGGCGACATTCTTCCTTTTTCTTTTTGCTTCTTTTACCAGCTGGCTTCCTTTTTCTTTTTGCTTCTTTTACCTGCCTGCTTCCTTTTTCTTTTTGCTTCTTTTATGCAGTGACAGGGTGGTCGGCTTTCTTTTTTTTTTGCTTCTTTTATGGAGTGAACTGCTGGTTTTTTTTGCTGTGTCGGAATGCCACACCTCTAAAAAAAAGTCCCTTCTTCCTTTCTCCAGCCCCCTTGACTAGGCTATTCTCTGCCTTACACGGAAAGAAACAAAGAAGGCGTGGAGAAATGTATCGATCGACTAGCAGTGTTGCTTACAGGGGAAGGGAGCCGACAGTTTACAACTACTACTCCTTAAAAATTTTTTTTCATGTATGGTCCGCACACATCGCATTTGAGAATTTTTTCCCTNCTTTAACCTATGACCATTAAAAGAATGTCAACAACTCCAGTGGGCGACATTCTTCCTTTTTCTTTTTGCTTCTTTTATGCAGTGACAGGGTGGTCGGCTTTCTTTTTTTTTGCTTCTTTTATGCAGTGAACTGCTGGGTTTTTTTGCTGTGTCGGAATGCCACACCTCTAAAAAAAGTCCATTCTTCCTTTCTCCAGCCCCCTTGACTAGGCTATTCTCTGCCTTACACGGAAAGAAACAAAGAAGGCGTGGAGAAATGTATCGATCGACTAGCAGTGTTGCTTACGGGGGAAGGGAGCCGACAGTTTACAACTACTACTCCTTAAAATTTTTTTTTCATGTATGGTCCGCACACATCGCATTTGAGAATTTTTTCCCTTTTTTTTTTGGGAAAAAGGGAGCGCTATACAGGATGTAGTTATTTTTGAAAGGACAGAGTTTTGCAGTAAATTTATTGCTGTGTAGAAACGAGAACCGAGTAGTTGTTGTTAACCTAAAACCGGTTCCGAGTCAAACCTCAAGAACCGGTATAAATTGGAACCGAAGAACCGAACTGACCCATTCCTAATATGTATATATATATACAGTGATGGAACTATCTATGGCAAAATGCTGTAAATACAGTATTAGGCGTGACTTCGAGACTGGTATTGAATAATTTGATATATGCCATGTTTTACATGTACGACTGCATTTAATTAAAATTAGCTATATATAAAAAAAACCAATATATAACCACCTTTATAAAATTAACATTGAAGGACTTTTGTTGTTTCCCAACACTAAAATATTAAAATATTCTGAATGCATTTCAAAACAGATGAATAGCATCCTGTTGAGAAACTTACTTCGAAAAATTACATTAAATGCAAATTTTTGGGTTAATATCACGATCCAGGTAGAAAGTTTTCTCTCAACGAAAGTATTTTTTTTCTGAATATATTTAAAAACAGATTTGTTCCCATGGTAAATTTCAAGTCAGTCAATAACTGGTGTAATTTATATTATATAAGCATTTGTTAATAATTAAAGTCTGAATATATATTCCAAATTAGTTCATCTGAACATAAGAATATACAGTGGAGTAAAGGCTAGCATGGAAGGCTGGTACTGAAAAGGGGGTAAGTTCGCGCCTCCTCCCCTGCTATGGTAAGGATAGGATTTTCATGTTGTATAATATGTTCAATAGTGAAGCAAACAAAATTTAAAAACAAAGCAAAGTTGAGAATGTTGCTAAAAATTATTGTTTTTAAGAGATAGTGTTTGACATATAGTGGAAGCATGGCTAGCAATTAGTAGGCCACCTGGTGGCTCTGAAATGGTACATCAATGGGCCATTATTGTTGTAAGCATATGGGCCATACTTGGGCTATTTGTGTTCACCTAACCTGGGCGAGTTATAGGCAGATTATGGCTACTTAGTGTTGCTACTTCAGAACCAGCAATGGTACCAGGTACATGCCAGCTGTTGGCCAACTTTTTGCTGGCTTGGCATCCGACTGTGAACCATAAATTGGCCATCNGCCAGCTGTTGGCCAACTTTTTGCTGGCTTGGCATCCGACTGTGAACCATAAATTGACCATATCTGTTTTGCTACATTGGTAAGAATCTTCTGTAGCCAATGGGAAGTGCTGAAAGGAACCTCATTATTACGGATAATTTGGTAGGCTGCTCTACTTCAGAGCTGAGGCTAGGGTAAATTATGCAAATGTGGTCAGGATAAATTCAACAGAAAATCGTGTGTACCTAAAATAATAGTGGCTTCTACAGTAGCTAAGCGCCCCTGAGTTGCTTGGAGTGCAAGGAAAAGGGACGGGAAGGAACACTGATCCAGTCCCTGAGATGGATGGGTGGAGGTTCCACAGCTAGGTCTAGTAGATCTAGCAATAGGGGCAACTGGATTGTGCATGTGTGTCCTGCTGATGGTGCTATGCTGGATCATGTCTTGAGCATCACTGTGTCACCAGCATGCCGGATCGTGTGTAGTGTGACCTGGAGCCCAGCAGGACGACCAGGGAGAGCAACAGGCATGTGAATGTTCGTCTCGGAGTCATTGGCATGCTGGATCATGTTTTATGAGTCCTGGAGTTTGTGGTGGTCTGGATCATGCTTGAATGTCCCAGTGAATATTGCGCTCTTGAATCTAAGTGCTGTTGGCNCTGGAGTTTGTGGTGGTCTGGATCATGCTTGAATGTCCCAGTGAATATTGCGCTCTTGAATCTAAGTGCTGTTGGCATGCTGAATTACTCTTCGTGCATACCAATACCAGTGAAGTTATGGATTATGAGTACGCCCCAGAGTTCAGTGGGATTTGCCCTGGATAAAGTTAAAAGAAAGGGGCAGCTGGATTATTCTTGTGAATCCCATTGCCAATGGCATACTGAATTGTGCTTTGTCTGTCCCAGCACCATAAGTATGCTAGATTGTGGATATTACATAATGGAGCCGAGTAGGGGCCACTACGGCCAATCGGGTAAGGATGACTCTATCTAGCAAGGGGAATAAATTAGTAAGGGATTAGGGGGGAATCATCCAGGTAAGTCTGACGAAGTGATGTCATAGATCTTCAGGTCTCCTCATGCCCAGGCGTTGGCGACCCCATTGTCTTAACAGCCATTACCCAACAGAAGACCTATCATCCCCTTGGAGTCCTGGACTGGG
The DNA here is from genome assembly GCA_002778355.1 of Clitarchus hookeri. Classification (NCBI taxonomy): domain Eukaryota; kingdom Metazoa; phylum Arthropoda; class Insecta; order Phasmatodea; family Phasmatidae; genus Clitarchus; species Clitarchus hookeri. The sequence continues at coordinate 972,555 of NQII01000396.1, read as the reverse complement.
ACACAACTAATCCAATTGGAGGGAACACCAGGGATGCCCCACTAGTCATGACCTAACAACTATTGAGGCATGGAATCTTCTCTCTATCCCTACTTGGCATGTGAGTTGCTGGTTGGCCTCCATTCAATGAGAGGCAATACGACAGCAGTCACAAGCCAGTTTTCCTGCAGTATGGGACTGGGAGGAGTTAGCCTGCCAGAGGCATTATACCCGGTGACCAGTGCTTACATAATATACTCCATATAAGGCTTTGGGAGGATGAGTTATTGTGGAGGGCCCAATTAATTGGAGCTTACTGTTGGGGCAGTCAGTCAGGGTTCAAACAAGGAGAAATACCACCCCTACCTGAGCATACCACCCCTATATGGGCATACCGTAGATCCTTCGGAGTTTTTAGAATCATAAGCAAGGTACNTGACCAGTGCTTACATAATATACTCCATATAAGGCTTTGGGAGGATGAGTTATTGTGGAGGGCCCAATTAATTGGAGCTTACTGTTGGGGCAGTCAGTCAGGGTTCAAACAAGGAGAAATACCGCCCCTACCTGAGCATACCACCCCTATATGGGCATACCGTAGATCCTTCGGAGTTTTTAGAATCATAAGCAAGGTACCAGTACCGTTCATCTTCGGGGCATAAAGGAAACAAACACAGACAGGGTGGAAGTGCTCTACTCAGGCTGAGAGGTAAATATCTTGGAAAGAAGGGCGATCAAAACAAATTACACTGGAGTAAAAATTGGCATACGATATAAATGCAAATGCTACTAGGAAAGATGTTCGATATTAGGCTCCTGTTTGTCCAGTCAGATCTCAACTCCGTGTAATTTAAGGCCCATCCATACTTCCACAGGGGCCAAGAGCTCCATCTGCTCCCATCATTCATGCTGTAGCGATTGACCTGTTAACATCAAGACACTACACCATGTCTTGCTTGAGAAAATAATGGCATGCAGCTTTGTGTTACAATTTTTCTCATGTGGCCGATGGGGCTAACCGTGTATAAATGTTTTGAGGAGTTGTCTCCAATGCTTTGAGAAACATATCCATATAGTTACAGGGAGGAACTGCACCCTGGTAGATGTTACTCGCTCAGGTTGACCTTCTTTGTAATTTGCAGAAGAACACTTTGCTGCCATCAGCAGGATACTGGAGCAGACAGGACAGATGTGTGTCGTATCACCAGAAAGAGGAATCCTGAAGCCTACTTGCACTAGCTGTTCTTATCATTTTGCATGACTACATTGCGGTGAGGAATCTTTGTCATTTATGGATTCCTCATTCCTTAACCAAAGATTAGTTACCTCGCCATCGCTGGTGTAAAAACAAGCTCTGGAAATGTGCAAATTTTAGCTTTTTTCTACATAAACAGCAGTGTTACTGGTGATAAAGCTCGCTAACAAACTGTCAAAAAGCAGTCACTGTGAAGTGGTACATTAAGTAGTGCGCGCCTCAAGTAGCCAAGGGTCTAAAAATCTCCATCAGCTGTCAAGACTCTTAAGGTAAGGAGGTAAGGTGAAGTTACATGCATGTTCCCCTCCTTTACTTGCCCTCTGTGACGTCAGCTAAGGGGGAGAAGGAAGGTACGTGCCTGTAATAAGACACGTTTGTATGGAAGTAAAACAATTTTCGCTTGTTACTGTGTAGCAACTGTGATGTTTTCAGAGTTTGGCACTATGTCGAGTTATGCAGTGAAACAATTACTTACAGTAAACTAAAAGCAGTGGTATAAAATATCTGAGTTTTCTGAAGGACGTTGCTAAAAAGTGGCAAGTGGTGTGCAAGAGAAATGACGAATTTAACTTGAGAACGTGTAAGTACTCTCGATTCAACCCCTTTGTTATGAATATTGTTATACCTTAAACGTGACTCGTTGGTCTGTCTTATTTGATTTGAAGAGTAAACACAAAGCTATTGCGTGAAGAGCACCAACACTTTTTGACGTCATAACTGCCCTCTACCTATTTGTAGAATGGCAATTTTCTTTTTAAATGTATCAACGGTGTTAATTTGACTGCTGCTTCTATTCAACACATAATACAGCAAGCCTTATAAGACTCGTGTAATTTACAAATGTGTATGTAATTTCTAACAAAATCCCTGTACAAAAACACTGAATTTTAATGCAAAGGTTTTGTGAAAAGAGGACACCAGATCTCATGAGAGTCATATTTATAAATCATTCTGAGACACGTGATTGTTCTCGCTTCTGTTTCGCTCTGTATTAACATTTCAAGTTTGAGATGTACGTTACATGAATAAATTCCTTTTTTTTATCGTTACAGCAATGTGTGTTTACAAAGAAATATCGTGTAAATTATGATACGATCAGATGAAATGATTCTGTGCACTAAGTGCACCAGTCAACTGATTTTATTTTAATGTTATTTCCAAATAAGTATTTGCTAGTTATCTTGTGGCTTCCCTTTTGAATATACCATTAATCAGACCTGTGGCAGCTGAATGATAAATGTGCCGCCTTAAATTTCCTCAAACGTAACATTTAAGAGTCGACATTATCCACGCGAGACTGATAAAAGGCTCTCGGTTTTCCAAAATATTAAATAAGTGGCAATCACACACTGTGAGAGCACGAGCAGTACATTTAACCGTAATTATAGTTAGACTGTTATCAGAACCTGTATAGAAATGTGGCGTGTTGTAGGGAAATTGAGACAATAGGACACTTTAAAGGTATGCGGAAATATATTTTATCTTTTGTTTAAATTTTATTTTAATTATGTATTGATATAATAAGTATCCTTACAGATTCATATGATTTATTTAAGAAACAGCTTTGCACAAACATAACATTTAGCATCTATGCAGAGGTCGGATTTGGTCAGTAAAATTGCGAAATTTAAGCCCAGAGTGCTGACAGTTTTCACAAACGGACGGAGGGAAGCACATTTCCCAAAATTAGAGCTCGCATTTCTTACATCTCGAATGCCTTTAATTTTTCACTCATGTAGAGCTATGGTTTTTTGTTTAGTAATTTCGTGTTGCACATAAAACTAACGAGACTATTGGTTTTGATAAATATGTTGAAATGTCTGTATTTATGAGAACCGCAAAGAATAACATAATATAAAATTTCATGCATGCGCTTTCACTCTTTGTAGCTTCTAAAATATTTCAGACGTCGTCTCTTTGCAACCTTCTGTCGACTCTATTTTGAAATTCGTAATTTTGTAAGAGGATTTATTATTAATTGATTAGTCTTGACCAATTAAAGTTTACACATATATTTATGACATGTTTATTTCATTATTTATTAGCCTGTACGCCACGATAAAATTGATAAACACGAAAGATTACTATAATTTTCACACATTGCTGCTTTAGAATCAGTAAACAATTTAATTGGTTTTTTTTATTTACTATTTATTTGGGTTCAATAGTTTTAATTGCTCTCTATCAAAAGGCGAGTGATCTAACCAGTAAACCACCGTGGCCTCCAGAAACTAATTAGGAGGGGGCTACTGGAAGGGTGGGGCACTGTTCATTACGTTCAAACCACGTGCTTAGCAGAATATATATGCTTTAGTACTACATATAAATGCTAGTACTGTGCGAATGTCCAATATAAATACTTTTAATAATATGCTGTTACTATACTAACTGAATGTATTAAAACTTCATTGTTGTAGTGGCACAGGCAGAATTTTTTTTTGTTGGGTTCCTTTTATTGATAAAACATAGCCTATAAAAATTTTGAGCTGAAGAAGATCAGATGTAGACACCTGTATTTTTTATTCTACTTATTTTTACTGTTTTATTGTATCGGTTTATTTACACAATTTCTCATTTATTTGATAAATCACATTTTTATTTTTTTCTAAATTTTTCCTTCATATTTCTTGATTAGGGGTGGGGGAGGCCTGAACCTGACCCCCCCACACACCCTCCTGTATAATCCCCTGAACAATGTACTTGATTTCAAGCATGATCTAATTTTATTTAGTTAAAATCAATATTAAACGGAGAGGCTCTCCTTAGTCTCCCCGCCCTGAATCTGCTCCTGACAATACTTGCAGAAGTCACGCGGAGGAGGTGGTTCGACGAATGGTTTAGTAAGATGAAAAGGTGTAACGACAGTGAAGGAAATCAAATTCGAAAGGTTATAAAAATGAAGTTGTATTACGAAACTTTCCGAGGTATCCCTCGTGTTTATGTTTTTGACAACAGAGTGATGCATGGTAGATGCATTGGTACTATAAAATAGGTCAATGGCAGTGTTAATAGTTACACGGGACTGTGCAAGGACACCCAGAGGGCCAAAAGTAGAAACTGAGCAGGGTTGCGGAAAGTGGTGAGTTAATTAATCATAAATCAGCAACATGATGCTAGATGTATACAAACCAGCACGAGGCTGCGGCACCACGTCTGGGTTGTTCTCGTCGACGGCCAGCTCCACCATTTTGAGCATGTGCTTCTTGTTGCAGACGGCCGCACGCCTTCGCAGGACGCAGCGGCGCAGGCCTACCATAGCTGCGCACACTATCAGTGCTGCCAACATCGCGACCGCTGCAACTGCAGCCCACCATATCTGCCGCGCCGGCTCCGAGTGATCTGCAGCAAGGACAGAGGTTAAAAACTTATGACATGTGTACACTGCCTTTGACAGAGAGCGACACGTAGTTACCATTTTAAGCTATTCTGTTATCACAAAATTAGAAATTTCTTGGTACGTATATATTTTTTTAAAATGCATTCAGTAAATATTATTTATAAATTTTCTGTAGTATATAATATGCCACCTCTGCCCCAGATTTTTTGCACCTTTCATTTTTATTAAAAAATTATCTAATTGAATAACAAAGAACAAAAGTGATTATCGAAACTGATATTCACTTCGCTCAAGTTAATGTCGACACCTACCCCACTTTTATTCTTTATTACCTTAAAATGATGACTTTTCAATAAAAATAATCGATGCAAAAAGTTATCAAGGTATGCAAACACCACAATAATAACCCAGTGGTTTATTACGTGAATTAATAATGGCGCAATATAAAATGATGCAAATATAAGGAAATTTATACGCGAATGAAGAATAGAGCCAAATAGAATGATACTAACTTAGTATATAGTTACAGGATATAATAAAATTTATTTTTAAAGAACTTAATAAAAACATTTACACGAGTTTGTGAGTATTTACATTTCGCCAGGACTCCAAATTCATGCATCACCCATTCATTATCAGACAAATGTTTTTTTCCTAATTTACCCAAGCATATGTGCTAATGGATGGCGCTTTTCCATTAGCACGTCTACATGGGCAAATCCTTCTGTGTGCGGCGACAGAACCTGTCGCCGGACATGATTATCTGAATACGACCTACAGAATTCTGTCATGACCCGTACACCTCGAATTTATGACATGAATGTGTAGGAGTAGATAATTTATGAACAAGCTGGCTCACGTTTTTAAAACCCACGCAATTACTCAGTTGTCACCTAAAATTACCATTTTTATTCAATTTTTTAAATCAAAATTACTTAATATTTCAACAAAAACGGAATTTTTTCTTAAAATCACGAATTTTTCAACCAAAATTAACAAAATTAAAGAAAATTCATGCTAATTTTCTTCCCACTTTAATAAAAAATTATATATAGAAATCCTTATTTCTCAGCTATTTTGTAAGATAGCCCCATATGAAATAATATAGTTTTTATGCTGTATCTCGGGAAACAATCAATCGATTTCTTTCAAATTTGGCGAAGAAGTTGTACTGTGGTAGACTATATTAATTTATATGTTTTAAGTATCTAAGTCACTGATTTTCTGAATGGCATGCAGTTGATTGCAAGCTAGCTTAATTTTATGAGTTTTTCTGAATTCGAAAACCGGGCAAGTCACACGTGTATTTTAATTATCGTACTTTTTCACGTATTTCTGGTGTTATCTCTAATAATATTGCTGTCAATAAGATGTCAACCTACCTTGTAAACTTTCAAGAACTTCACCAAAATCTATTTGCACCCATGTAGAGGAAAATATGATCATTAGTACCAGTAACTTTTTGTTTTATTATTAAATCTAATTGTTTATTTTCAAAATATTTCGCTTTTTCTCTAAATTGTTCTTTTTTAAGATTTTTAAATAATTTATCTATACTTGAACTAATAAATATGAATGTACCTAAAAATCTTAATTGTATACTGTTTTTAACTTTTTACCAAACGAAATATATTTTTCTTCTATATTAGGTATTAAATTTATATCTTTATTATCTTCTCATAATTCTTTAATGAATAATGAGCATCATAATATTATAAATTATATATATGGTATTAGAAAAAATGTTGGATTTTGGAATTTTATATTACCATATGAATGATCAACACCTCAAAATTCTCCAGTCAAGTGATCATGATCTTTATTTAAGTTTTTGTAAATTAATTTAAATATTTTCAGTTCAATGTTTTAATTTCTGTTTATAATATTTTAATAAAACTTTTGGTTTTTCATTTAATTTTTCTTCTGCAATAAGTATTGAATAAAATTCTATTTTACTTTCTAAATCTAGCATTTATCTTTCCAGATTTTTAAGTACATTTTCTAATTTTTCTTCGCAAATTTTACATAAAGTTGCATTGTTAATTTCTTCTAGTTCTCTATAAGCAATTTATACATTTTTAAATATTTATCATAAGGTTTTCTAATTTATTGTGATATTTTATTAACATTTTAACAAAAACTTTAGCCTCATCTTTACCAAAATATTTTACAGTTATTTTATAATCACCATTATAATATTTTATATAATAATTATCTGGTTCGTGTTTTAAAAATTTTATTATGTAAAATTTTTCTGAATTTGGTTCAAAAGTGTTCATATTTTTAAATAAACATCCGAAATCAGCATAAATAACAGAAGGAACTTTTACCAAAGAATTATAATTTTTAAAATATAATTCTTCCTTATAGTTTGGCATTTATGTTCTTACAGATTTATATTTCAAACAATATTCTTCATGTTCATTTAATTTTTCTTCAGAATAATATATTCTTAAACATCTATCACATAGAAACATTTTCCATTATGTTGAGTATTTTGTGATGAAATTAATTTCGATTACATTTAATCCAACTATTTATGTTTATCTTTATTATCTTCTGATACTTGTAAAGAATAAATGTTATATTTTTCATCAAAATAATATATATTTTAGGAAACATTATATTTATTCTCAAATTTGGGTGTCTTTGTTATTTTCATTGGCATTTCGAAATTTTCTAAAATCTCATCAATTTCTAAACCAATATTTTTATGCTTAGAAACTCTCGCAGCACTATCTGTTTGCTGAATACAAAGTTGATTTTATATAATGTAGAAAACCTTTTTTATAATTATTTTTTACATTTTTACAATTTTTTCAGGTAATTTAATATATGATGAAGTATTTAATGGATTGCATTTATTATTGGATAGTTGTAAACCACTAATATTATATAATGTCAAATCAGATTCTCTACTATGAAACTCAGACATTTGTATTAGTTATTCTGTTTTAGCTTTTTTGTAAAATTTGGTTTTTTTCATCTGATATTGTATAGTTAACTGATTGAAATATAAATGAGTATTATTTTATTTATTATGTCTCTGCATTCTATTCTTTAAGGCTTACTTTATAAGTTTTGTTAATTTTATATTTCTAGGATTTATACATATATATTAATTATTTTTAGAGAATGGAAATATACCATTTAACAATTTTTTAATCTGGTATATATTCTTTACTTATGCCAGCATTAGTGAAATGTAAATAATTAAAATTTTGTTTACTATTTATTTGATCTATAGCATTAATGAGATATTTCTTCTTTAATTTGTGTGTATTTTTAATAATTAAAAATTTGGCTATTGCTTATCATTCTTTTATTTTCAACTCACTCATTAATATTATTATTTTTTTCGTTTTTATTTTATTTTAGTTTGTATTACAACTTCAATTTCACTAAGGTTTTTTATTACTTTAATTAGATTTAGCTATTTTTCTCAATTCTGTCACTTTAGTTTCGCTGAGTTTTGGTGTTGCCATCTTGCTCCATATATTTATTAAAAAATAATTTTGATAAGAAAATTACTTCTCAATTTTCAAATAAATGAATTTATTTTTGAAAATTAAAAGTTATACCGGCAATCGCAGGGTATAGAAATGTCTAAATCATCAATATTTTGGAGGTCAAATTTCGCGACCTGTAAAAAATTTTTAAAATTTTTCTTTTTATAATTTTTTTCACTAATTTTATTACATGGGACAATATTTTCTTTATTTTGCTTTTTATTATGATGCATTATTCTCATATACTGATTCATACAGATTCTACAAATATAATAATGTTTATCTCTTGTATATGAATGAGGAGAAAATAAAGTGATGTATTTAGTTTCTTGACAATATTTACATCGTCTTGTTGTATGTTATGTGTTTTTATTAATATTTAATTTAGTTTGTTTACGTTTTTCAAGAAAGATTTAGAAATATTTTTTCCACATTCATCACAAATCACTTTCTCCAAATTCTTCTCACATACTTTTTTATTGAAAAATGATTTACATTTATTAATGTGTTTATCTATAGAATTTATATGTGAATGAAAAGAATGTATATATTTTTCTTCACTACAATTTTTACACTTTTTAATTATAATGCTATCTGTTTATATAAATTCATTTTTAATATTTATAATATAATAAAGTAAACATAAATGGATACAATTTTCAGTAAACTCAATAGAATTTATAAAACTACATGAATTAGAATTGAATAAATAATATAAAACATTTTATATTCAAATGATGGATACACTTTATGGTAAAAAATTTTTTGTGTTTTAGAAGACAGTTTGAAACTTATTTTGATA